>LBNU01006847.1:29841-92777 GCA_014162995.1 Artemisia annua
AACATTCTTCAGAAGGTCTCCAGAAGTTTAAGTCAAAGAAGAGGAGGCTAAGAAAGCTATCTTCATTCACATTGGGGAGGAATAAGGAAGATGTGAATTTGAATGAAGATACTGATAATGAAGATGTTGTTGATGATCAAAAGACTGTGGATGAAAAGACTGCTGATCAAATTACTCCACAGACACCACTTGAAGAACAAATTTCTCATCAAAATATTGTTAAAAGAAGAAGTGATGAGACTGAGCAAGTAAATCTTCAAGAAGCTGACACTCAAGTCAGAAGTGGTGATACAGAAGAATTGGACTTGGAAGGTACTGGTGTTGGTATTGTTAATGAAGATACTGCTCAAGATACTGTGAGACAGTTTCACATTACACCAAGGACCTTGGAATTTGAAGAAGATGTGGGTCTATCCAATCCAGTTCAGGAAGAAGATGAGATGATTAAGCCTACTAATAGTGATGATGAAACCATTGCTGAGATCATGCTCAATATGTCAAGACCTAGAGGTATTAGTATTCCTGGAGTTGAACAACCTCAAGATCTGCAACCTTCTCCTAAGCCTACTCAAGCAATTGATCCTAAAGATAAAGGAAAAGGAATCCTGGTGGAATCAGAGAAGAAGAAGAAAAAGAAATTATTCACTATGGAGCAGATAAGGGCTTATCAAGAAGCTCAAAGTGAAGCAGCTGTTAAGAAGCTTCAAGCAGAACTTGATGCTGAGTATGAAAAAGAAAGACAAGAAGCTGCTGTTCAACCAAAGAAATCAATGACAAAGGCTCAAGAACGAAATTTTTATATGGGCTACTTGAAAGGAAGAGGATACAAGGGTCTGAACAAGTTGAATCACTCACAAATGAAGGAATTATATGATGCTGTCAGAGCTGAATATCAAAGACAAGTAGATGGCATTGTTGGTTATGATACTGTAGAAGGAAGGAAGCTAATGGAAGAAAGCAACAAAAGAAAGAGAATAACAACTAGGTCACAGTCATCAAAGAAGTCTAAACCTACTATAGAGTTAAGGACCAATACTGTTGATGAACTGAGAAATTATTTAAGAGTTGTTGATTTTGAGCTTCCTAAGTCAGAAGAAGTTTCTACTACAAAATCAAAGATATCTGATTTAGAGGTTATTGAATCAGAAAAGGATGGTGATTATTTTGTTTTCCATAGAAAAGATGAAAGTTTTAGAGCATTCAATCTGCTGGTTGATATATTGCACCTGATAAATAGAGAAGATTTGTTTGATCTACATCAACAAATTCAAGCTTATTTTAAAGATATTCCACTCAATGGAATTGGTGTAGTATTGCTGGGAGATTTGACTACTATGTGGGAAACAGAAGAAACTAGCACAGATGATATTTGGAAAGATCAAGAAGTATGGGAGATTCTAAGCTGGAGATTCTTTTCAAATGCTGGTGTTCATACCTTAGAGCTGGAAGATGGTACAATGATCTACATGTTGGCAGAAAGGAGATATCCTCTTACAAGAGATTTGATGCTGAGGATGCTGGATCATGGTATGGAAGTTGAAGAAGAAGATGAAACAGCTCTAATGGTGATTAATTTGTTCATCAATTGGACAATTTTGAAGGATGATGATTGAAAAATACTGGTATGATCTTAATTGTATAAAATCTTTTGAATAAACAAGTACTTTATTCAAAGTACTGCTGATCAAACAGTACTTTCCCAAAGTACTGCTTGCAGCTTAAAACCAGTTACATTCTTTTGGAATAACAATTTTTGTCATGTGCAAAATAATTTTTGAAGCACAAATAATTACAGCAACAAATTGTTTTTGAGTAACACATGGTGTTAGTACTTGTACTACACGACAAATGGTATTCAACTCACCATGTTTAACAGACAAGAAAGAGTTTGATTCATCATGAGGGTACGGCTCTGATGTGACAATCAAATCCGTTTTTAGTTGACAATTTACTAAAAATTGTATGGTTTCAACTCACCATATCTGAAATAAGTGAAGAGTTGACTAGCCCACAAGAAAATGGCTTGTGGTAAAGGCTGTGGAAAATCCATTTATATGGTAATTAGTTCACCATGGTTCAGATCTAAGAACTAACTAGTCCATAAGCAAACGGCTTTTGGTAAAGACTACTCAAATCCGTTGATAGCTGATGATTTGCTAAAAATCATATGGTTATCAATGTACCATGGTTTACTTAACCTAAACATTGGCTACTCCAGAGTTAATGGCTTTGGTAAAGAGACATCAAAATCCATTAATTTTCAATGATTCACCTCTCACAGGAGTTAACACACCTGGAAGTGATGAGAATAGTATGAAACTGAATATGATTTGATGTACCTTATGTTACTGAGTAGCTGAGAAAAGATTAAGATGCTGTAAAGACAAAAAGATTGTTGCTGATAAAGATTGCAGATACTTTATGCTGATGATAACAAAATAACGAGTATGACTTTCAAAGAAGACAACCTTTCCTTGAAGATAAAGCTTACACATGGAAACTTGAACTCAAACAAGTAGAATTCAAGTTAGGGGAGGATTGTTGGGGTATAAAAGATCAAAGTGCTGCTGAAGACCAAAGTGCTGCTACAGTGTTTAAAGTCAAAGTACTGCTTGTGATCAAAGTACTGCTCGTTGATAAAGTCAAAGTACTGCTTGAAGATAAAGACTGAAGATTAGATTAGGAATATTATGTATAATCTATAATATTCTAAAGTTAGAGTTTGTATACTTGTCGTTCAAGTATTGTAAACCGACTAGGGTATTCCTTGTGCCTATAAAAGGATCCCTAAGTCATTATTAGAGATACGAATACTTTTAGAGAAAAGCTAAAGTTCGATATTAGCTATATTATGGTTGTTTGTGAATCTGTACAATTAGCAGGTTCAAAGTTTGATTAATATAAAGTGTTTAAGTTGTTATAATTCTTCTTAGCTTTGTTAAGTAATTCCGCATACTTAATAGAGTAATTCAGTGTTTCATCATTAGTAGTTTAGGATTTATCCAAGACTGCTAAACCTTGGACAAGCTATAATAAAGTAGTTTGGTCAGAGTATAACGATCCAACAAATGTTTTCTTAATGTTAATTTAAGGGTAGAATTATATTATAACTAATTTTTAATTAACTTGAAATGAAATGTACACAAATTTTGTTCAGATAATATGTAACCACCCGTAATTTTCTGGACTATTATTCTAATAGTGGAATAATTTATTTTTATCAGAAAATGTGGAATATTAATTTTATGACATTTACTGATTGTTATAACTCAAAACGAGAAGTTATCTCGCGTTTTTTTGAAAAATGACACCGCACGCGTACCGACACCGTATTAGTAATGGCTTAAATTCTATAACTTTTTTTTGGAGTCAATAACTTTGCCCTGATATTATTTTTATAAAAACGATTCCAGAAATATATTTTTTTCGCAATCACCAAACCGAATTACCGCGATTATACTTTAGCTCAACGGAACACATAATACACGATATATAATAATAAAACAAAACCATTTCTTTCATATATCCTACTACACTGCCCCTATCTCCACTTTAATCACATTATCACTTTTCCTGCTCTCCTTTATCTTCTCCCCAAAATCAACAAAATCTTTTTCTTCATTCAAGATTCAAAGTCACGAGAAGACGTAGAAAATGATGATAGATAGCGACCTTGGCCAAAAACAGCCTATACTCGAGGCTGCCCTCTCAAAAGCATGTTGAAACCTTTCCTCTTTGTTCTCTTTTTATGTCGTTCAAAGACCAGGAGATCCACACAAATCTCATCTCAATCTCACCACAAAGAATGGTATTCTTAATGGTTATTGTGAAGCTGTGCTTGGGTTTTGCTTGGATTGGATCCGGGTAGAGATTGTGATGGGTTTCCAAGTTGGTCTTCATCGACATCGCATGCTCTTGGAAAGGTTTATTACCCTCCTTCTATCTTGTAATTTCTGCTATCACTTTGTTATTAAGATCGTTATGTTGAATTGGTTTTACAAGTTGAAATCTTGTTTTGGTATATCGATCGATTTATATACGTTCTTGGGCTGATTTATTGCTGCTGTTGTTAATCTTGTGAGGCAACTGATAATTTACAAACTAAAACTATATTGGCTCATGGATAAAAAGTACTTATTTTTATTTTCTGTTAATCTTGCGTTGGCTCTTGTCATGGGTCGAAGTCGAAACCCACTGTGGTGTAACCACAGTAGTAAATAAATTTGTGTTAACAAGTTTCAATTGATTCTATTATTTTCTTTTGCCCTGCTATCGTAAATCCCAACCCGACAGTGGGTGTAACACCCCAACCCGAAAAGGGCTAAAGTGTAACATTATGGAGTCAAATCAGAACACAAGTGAAACGGAGATACAATACTAATACAAAACTTACAAGGGTTACAAAGGAAACAAAACAAAGTACAAGGTACAAAAGGGCAACAACAATACTAAGCCCAAAACAAAACTACTTCTAAACATCTCTAAGTCCAGCAAGTATCCAACAGGGTGAAGTCTTCTAAGCCCAAAAGCAAAACCTTCGTCCATAACTCAGCTTCCTACTAAACCTGCCGCATGAGAAAAGAAATGCGACTGAGCATAAAAAGCTCAGTGAACATATATGAAATAAATAACAAGCAATCAAGATGTAATGAATAATCAAGGAACAAGAGGATAGATTACATATGGTGTCAAAGGAAATCAAGGGTTATGAAGGTTAAGTATCAAGAATTATCAAGTTAAATATCAAGGATTAACAAGTTAAATATCAAGGATTAACAAGTTTCAAGGCTTTCAGTATTCAAACCCCCAGGCCCAAGCAAGTATCCAAGTAAACCAAGAAGCCCAAGATTGGAGTGATCAACTCCCAAGATGTGAGGGGTTGCAATGCACGCAAGCCCAGTCACTAAGTAAATATAAATGTAGTCCATGTCAATATAATAATGGCCGTAGCCCAAGCAAGTATCAAGCAAGACAATTCTAGGATGCATCCATACGCCCCTGTAAACAAGTCATAATCATAGCAGTAGTCGATAATCAAGTAGGGACGGTGGGAGACATCTCTCCAGCCCCACTAGAGTACATAACATTGGTGCATCAATGCTATGGTTGTGGCTACTCCACAACAAGTAGCTCCTGGGTAAAATACTGAAGGGTCAAGTAGTCAAGGTTCAATATCAAGTACAAGTATCAAGTCAAAATCAAAGGTTCAAGTCAAAGGTTCAATATCAAGTGTCAAGGCCAAAGGGTCAATCAAAGAGTCAATATCAAAGGATCAATATCAAGGGTAAATCAAAGGGTCAAGATCAAGGATCAATGTCAAAGGTCAATCAAGTAATATAAAGGAGAGAGAGAGAGAGAGAAAAGTCATGAGAGAGAAGTAGTTGTACTCTTGCTGAAAGAGTACGGAATACCTGTACCTTTGCCGAAACAACCGAAAGCTAGGATCAAACAAGAGTAGACGGATCACTCCCGCTTCACCGGACCTAGAAGTAAGTGGATACGAATCATGAAGAGTTCAAATCACGTAAGTTACCTCTTTTAGTTGTCTTTCCATTTTTAGTAACTTTCCATATTTAGTAGCTTTCTATTTTAGGTAACTTTCCATATTTAGTAACTAGCCAAATGTAGTAACTTTCCAAAAATAATAAGTTTCCCGAATTAGTCACTTTAATAATTTAGAGTTATTACTGACTATTAATTAAAGTTAAAGGTTTAACATGATTAATATCATAGTTTAGGGTTTAATATGACAATTTATAATAGTTTAGAGTTTCAATTGTCAATATATCAAAGTTTAGGGTCTATTATGTAAATTATGTAATCATATAAACAAATCTTTATTCTTAGCCGACTTGTTGAAATTATAACACACACCCATGCACACCCATTCGACCTTATTTATTTAGAAACCAAAACTCATCTTTTTGATCCATTTAAACACAACCCCACCGGGACTCCATTTCTTTACAAACTTAACGAGACACACCCTGCTTTAACGAGCCAACATTTAACACTTTAACTATTTAAATTAGTAAAGATACGACCAGGTTTAGACCTCTTAAAACTCATACACAATATACACATTACATGATTTATTTATCCTTTTAGCATGCGAAGATCTCACACCAGGACTAAGACCCTCGTTAAAACCAATACCCACGTTATATATATTTGTTTAGACATGGCTCGACACCACACAACACCATCACACCCAAGCATGACTAATCCACAACCCTTTAAATCTACACAAATACACCACAAACCCATGTACGTACCCAAAATAACCAACATAACTCTTACTCACATGCACCCCTTTTTAATATGTAAATCAGTTATATTTGTATAGATTCATGCATGCAATCCTATATGTACCAGAACATTATCCGACTTAAAACCCATTTTATACAACACCATGCGACACCAGTTATTTCACATTTACTTCTCCAACCTATAACACTCTCGACCCAGGTTTCATGCACACACATACGAGACGAAAATTAACCCACAAACCCTCGCGAGACAACCGAAACCATGCTCGCGATACACACAAGAAATCATACACACCCACAGCCCACGTTCCACACATAACACACGCCATATATTCATTCTTATTTCATATTCACGATCGCACAACATTTAGATCGAATTACAAATCATGATGATCGATTAGTTAATTTCAAATCGTTATTTTATGTGAAGTTTCATGCGACAACCGATTCGAAAGTCCCCAAAACAGAATAAAGTGTTGACATATATGTCCAGGTTTATAGGTCGAATATAAGAGCTCATATCAGTTTTTATGTTACATGTTTTATACGTATATATGTTATGTACATGACGAGAACAACCAGGACGAAGGTATGATATACCTTTGGTTGGATTGAGAACGAAACAAGGACCAAGAACCCAACGACCAGCACCTTATTTGAACAGAACCAAACCCCTTCCGAACCTAGAACCACCACGATCAACCTCACGATCACACGAAGCTACCACGATAACTACACCTTGCCAAAACCAAACTAATTACCACCTTGGCTAACACCCTTTTTGAATCGAGAAAATGAAGATGGAATCACCAAGCCGTCACTTTTTGTTTGAAAGAAAATAGGTTTTCTGTTTAGTTGTTTGCGTGTGTTTTGTTTAGTGAATGTGTGATATACGGTTTTAAGAGAAAACGTGCGGGGAGGGGTAAATAAGGGAATACTGAATTTTGTGGGATTGATGATACTCGGTATTATTAACAGATTAGAAGAGGAGTATTTTAGGTAATTAGGCGTGATTAGGGAATAGATAGGGAACCAATAAATGTTGATTAAAAATTTTGAACCTAGACAACTCTTAAGCATCATTCGGTTGTATCAAAGCAAAATTAATCGACCCCATGACATGCTTAATGTGTTATATAGTATTCGGATTTTTAAATGTGTACGTTTTATCTTCACATAAGCTTTATTAATCGTATAATGTGTATTGTTTGAATATTAAGGTTTTAAATTGCTTAGGTTAAAATATATCACAACGTCATGAATTATTAATCGTCTTTTCATAAATTCAAAATTATAGGAGTATTTTGGGAATTTAACATGTTTAGGAATTTCGGGTTTTACAGTGGGTCACCTTTTGGTTTACCATTTTACCTTCAATAACCCATTACAAACTTTAAGGAATATTAGACTATATGTGTCTTCTTTTTGTTTTGTTAATTAAATGGCTTGGTTAACATCAACGACACAAGGGTGTTGTGCTTATTTTGAGTCTCCCTTCTCGACGCCCCACACCGAGAGGTCTCAGGTTCGAGCCTCGGTGTGGCCAAGTTTGGCCTTCAAATATTGTGTTCCTTTTGGTTTTGATAGCAATCACCAGGCGACGTTTTCCCTCCTCCCTTCTTTGATTACACGACAACACAACAAACAAATACAAAAACCTTTCCTTTTGATAAACTAAACCTGTACATGTATTTGGACTTGCACAAGATTGCTTGGGCCTAGGTGTGTGTGTCAAGTGACAGTGGGCCGAAGCCCACTTGATTCAACAAAAGGGTGCGCTGGATACAAACTTAAACAAACCAGAAATTGCAAACTTTCGTGTAATATACAAATTTACTGATGTAAATACAAAAGGGTGCATTGAGTTGTATTTGAACAAGCTAACACATAAATAAACCTTTGTGTCAAACATATAAAACTTTGTGATATAAAACAACATGATGGGTAGCATAACGTGTACACGGGTCATTATTTTAATCGAGTCACAACTACTTGTTTTCTTCAACTTTATTTCATGACTCGCTCATTTACTCACTCAACTCATTTACTCCCGACACTATTTCACTAAACACATTTTTATAAAATGGATTATAAACTATAAATGGAACTTAGTTTTCGAATCATTAGTTAATATTTCATATAATACTAAACAATACTCGTTTTCATAGCGGCGGTTCATTATGATACTTAGTCACCACGAACAATAACTTACAAGTGTATTTTTAAAATACAAACTCTTTTAAATAAAACTGTTATTTAAATATAGTTTTTACACACTTTTATTTTTAACTAATAGCTAGCTATATATGTACTTTTAAACGACATCCTTATAGTCCGGTTTCGTCTAATATTTATAGTAATTACTTTCCGTATGTCGTCTTTCGGTAACTGTCAAACCGAAGATTTATTCGTCCTTGATACTTTCCTTATTGTATACTCATATACTTAAGCACTTTCGAAAAGCCAATGCTAGTAAATACTTACCAAACTATTTAAACTCAAATGCTGCCACACAAGCAACAACAACACCAACATTTTAAAACTTTTAAACTTATCTAAACTCCATCGAGTCTTAAAACTAGAACTGTGAACTAAACTTGCCATACTAATTTAGGTCGCGTGTCGGTGCCGCACACTATCACTACTTGACGTTTTGCTATCAGACTACTATTTGCTGAGGTGAGTTCATACCCCCTTCTTTTACTTGTTTTATAACTGTTTTGGGGGTGTTACATAATATACCGATCTTGAACCAATCACAGTTGGATTATATTTACCCGTTGTGTAATATATATTTATATACCAATATGAGGGCCTTATTTTATAAAACATATGTGATGAGCTATCAATTATCAAAGTTTAAGTTTTCCTAAACTCATATTTAGAACCTAAAAATGTTACTAAAATGCATAAAGTATGTTTTTAAATGATAACTTATTTTAAACAAATTAGGATAAGTTAGAACAAAACAAGTATTTATATATTCTTATAATTGAACATACCGTTTGGATGTCACTTTACAAGCATCAATTCTAACACATACTTACTTAGTAGTAACTTAAACCTTCTTTATATATACTCCAACTCTTATTACACATGATTTCTTATACATGTAACCGAAATATCATGTTATTCTTTTATGACTCTTTTAATATTACCCGCCGCGAAGTGTATGTATTGTGCTATAATTTTGTGTATATTAAATCTTAATTATAGTTTTAGAAATCTTAGTCCGCTATTAAGAAAACCGTCCATCGGACGGGTAGAGACCTAGTATTATGTCTAACATAAAAATATCCGTATTCGGATATCTGAAAACCTTAATGGTTCGGTTTGGATTTATGTTTTTAGCCCGATAAGTAAAGAAGCTCACAAGCTTTGAAAATAAGCTATACTAAGCCACAAATAAGCAATAGCATTCGAATAAGCATTTGTCCGACGAGCCAAATTTAAGCTTTACTTTTCTTTTAAGTTTCCTTTAGCCATTTAAAGTTCAAAAAACTTAATATAAGTCACATGTGTGTTGACTTACAAAACAATAAGCATTTGCTTATTTCTTTTGAGATTGTTAGTACTAGACGAGTACCCGTGCATAGCAACGGGATTTTATAGTGTCAGATAGTTTTAGTGATATTTTGGTTACACAAAACATTTAACCAAAAGATCATTACAACTATATGCCGTTATAAAATCTCGTTGCTATGTACAGGTACTCGTCTAGTTTTATTGAATGTTGATATACTATTTCTGAAATATTAGAAAGTGAGATGAGAAGACATGTCACAGGAAAATTACTTTGGCAGATAAAATGCATGTTATATGGAGCTAGCTAACCATTTTTTAATGATGTTGTAGTATACAAAATAACACTAACATTTTCTACATGCAAATCACATACATCGATTATCACTAAATGTTAGACAACAGGGGTGACTTGAAAACTTACATCTCTTTTGAATAAAGTATTAATGGACCAAAAATTGCTATAAATTGTAATGAATTGAAAGTAGGTTTTCACTTGTCACGTTGTGTGCAACTTTAAAAGTATGTTTCTTGATCGCTCAAAGTGTGAAAGTGCGTTGTTCTTTGCGCAGTTAACCCGTTATTTGAGCTTAATCAAGTATCAACATTTATGCTAATGTAGTTGGCAGTCAGGCGACAAGGTACGTTAGGTATCCTTATTGCTATCGTGAAATTATTCTAGATATCAAAATCGGTTAGCATCTACCTTCATTGTAAGAGACATTATATATAGTTAAAATCAGTCGAGTCACCCTATAATAAACCATTTTGGTCTTAATGTTACTTACTATCCAGATTTAAAATGTCCATAGCTGCATACATAATCTAAATGATTGAGCTGCCTGATGCTAATTCGACCACAAAGTTGCATATATAAAGATGTCCGCAACATGACATTAAGAATTTCAATACACTATACTTGAGACTTAAAGACGGTAATCGTAAAATATATTTAATCGCAACATTACACACATTGGTTATCTTGGATGGGAACCAATTTTAGATTGCCTCCGTAAACTTCTGGAAGTTGGTTCTTGTCAATGTCTTTTAGCAATGTTGATTTCAGCTACTTGTTCTCGACGAATACAATCTGCAAATTAAATCTTTATTCGGTCACACTCTTGTACCTATAGTTTTATAGTTCAGTCACTCTCAAGACATTAAAAACTTACTTTTTTCTTTGTTTTTTGGTCAGAAAGGGATAAACCATCTTCGATACAGTCATAAATACGTAAGGAACGGTGCACTATAAATAGTTTCCCAAGCCTTTCTGGGTAATAATGAGTAAACTGATTGAAATGGTTAGCCTATGCGTACCATTCTCTTATTGTTCTAATGTTTTGTTACTGCAGGGTTAAGAAACACGAGACATACCATAAAAGCCAAAGAATAAGTAATATTTTACACAAACAAGAAGCAAACAAGAATGAAGCATGATAAATGTCAAAACAAACACAAAGCAAAGCATTTCTAACCTCAAGATCATCATCAACATTTCTTTCATTTTTCATTTCCATTGCTTCGTCTTCGATTAGTAACTGTGGTGTGATTTTCATTTGTGTTTCTTTATATAGGCAATGAAGGCAATGAGATACAATATATCAAATCATTCCTATATTTATAATTTGCGTCTCAAATATTCAAAATTTCGAATATCTTTTCGCCACTCATTTGTGTTTCATTTGACAGCCATGTTTTTTTAGTCAACTTATTTTTAATATTTGACAGCCATATTTTTTTAGTCAACCATTAACATGCAACCATTGCCATGTATAGATAAATTACATTTAAAGAATTCAACCTTGTTCCTAAATTAGCTTTAAAGAGTGTGATGTAAAGAAGTATTGCCAAAGATAATGTTCTTAATTAAAAGTTACAACATTTAAACCGTGTGATGTAAGGAAGTTATCATCTCAAAGTTGCTATAAATTTTGCACAAAGTCAACAAAGTTATCATTTTCAATTTTGCCAGGAAGTTAATATTCAATTGTTGCTATAAATAGTTTCCTTTACAATTGTTGCCAGGAAGTTAATTTTTACTATTAATTTTCGTTTGTTTATATAGTCTTACCGAAATTAAGTTTTCAACATTTCACAAACCTTAACTATTCCACTTTTCACCTTTGAACATTTTTACATTATATGTAGTAAAGATTATAAAGGTACAGCATCCATTTTAAATTAATATATTTCTTATTTTCATAATCTGATAGGATTTCAAGATTATCTAAGGGCCCGTTTGGTTGGTGGATTTTGGATTTGGATTTGAGATTGATGGTAAAAGTTGTTGTTTGTTATAAGGGTTTGACATTTAAATAGTGGAAAGGGCCCACCAAAAGTAAAAGTTGAAGGGATAATGAGTTTTCTCTCTCACTTACTTATATTATACCATATCACTCTTTCTCTCTCACACACATATAACTTCTTGAGTAAATTACATGAATGGTCCCTGTGGTTTGACGAGAATTTCACCTACCGTCCCTCAAACTTAAAAGTTGCATGTATGGTCCCTGTCGCTGCCAAATAATAACATGAATGGTCCCTTAGACTAACCGTCGTTAGTTTTTTCCGTTACTCCATTTGCACCGTTAGTCCTTTAACGACCGTTTGCAACAAACATTTGCACCGTTAGTCCTTTTATACGTTTTTGTCCGTTTTTATAGATTTTCGTCCGGTTTTAACGTTTTCGCCCATTTTCTTACGTTTTCAACCATTTTTCTTACGTGTTTATCAGTTTTCTAACGTTTTTTTCCGTTTTCATACGATTTCGCCCAGTTTCTTACATTTTCATTCTTTTTTCTTACATTTTTGTCCGTTTTTCTTATGTTTTTCCAGTTTTTATACGTTTTTGTCCGTTTTCATACGTTTTCGTTTGTTTTTATACGTTTTCGCCCAGTTTCTTACATTTTCATCCGTTTTTCTACGTTTTTGTGCGTTTTTCTTATGTTTTTTCAGTTTTCATACGTTTTTTACGTTTACATAAGTTTTTGTCCGTTTTTATACGTTTTGGCCTGTTTTCTTACATTTTCATCCGTTTTTATACGTTTGTATCCGTTTTCGTCCATTTTTATACGTTTTCCTTACGTTTTTTTTCGTTTTCATACGTTTTTGTCCGTTTTTGTTAGTTTTTATACGTTTTGTCCGTTTTTCTTACATTTTTGCCTAGTTTCTTACATTTTCGTATGTTTTTCTTACGTTTTTGTCCGTTTTCCTTACGTTTTTTCATTTTCAGACGTTTTTGTCCGTTTTTTCTTACATTTTTGTCCGTTTTTCTTACGTTTTTTTTCGTTTTCATACATTTTTTCCTAAATATGTTTAAATTTGGTTTTCTTATATATATTTTTTTTAATTTTTCTTATAATTTTTTTTCCTATATATCTTTAAAATTTATAAGAAAGAAAATTATAAGAAAACCAAATTATTAGGAAAAAAAATTATAAGAAAACAAAAATTTATAAACCAAATTATAAAAAAAACGTATGTAAACGGAAAAAACGTAAGAAAAACGTATAAAAATGGTCAAAAACGGATACAAACGTATAAAAACGGATGAAAATGTAAGAAAACGGGCTAAAAACGTATAAAAACAGACAAAAACGTATGTAAATGGAAAAAACGTAAGAAAAACCGACAAAAACGTAAGAAAAACGGATGAAAACGTAAGAAAATGGACGAAAACGTATAAAAACGGACGAAAACGAATGAAAACTGGAAAAACGTATGAAAATTGGAAAAACGTAAGAAAAACGGACAAAAACGTAAGAAAAACGGATGAAAATGTAAGAAACTGGGTGAAAACGTATGAAAACGGAAAAAACGTAAGAAAAACAGACAAACACGTAAGGAAAATGGATGAAAACGTAAGAAAATGGGCGAAAACATATAAAAACGGACGAAAACGAATAAAAACAGAGAAAAATGTATGAAAGGAATAACGGTGCAAATGTTTGTTGTAAACGGTCGTTAAAGGACTAACGGAAAAACTAACAACAATTAGTCTGAGGGACCATTCATGTTATTCTTTGGCAGCGACAGGGACCATACATGCAACTTTTAAGTTTGAGGGACGGTAGGTGAATTTTTTGTCAAACTACAGGGACCATTCTTGTAATTTACTCTAACTTCTTTTATTTTTAAATCAAATTTTATTATTAAATTAATAAAATAAATATAATTTTTCTCTCCTAAACCTACACACAATCTAAATCCTAAACCAAATCCAAATCATATTCTAAACTCACTTATAAACCAAACGGACCCTAAATGTATAAATGGAGAACAATATTTCAAATTTCCCACCCTTAATAGTAATAATTCTCTACTTCTCTTTTTCAAGTAAACAAAAGCCGATACTTTGTGTCTGATCCCGAAAATTAGCAAAAGCCGCATTTAGGAATTCGTTTTCTTCATCACCCCACGTCATCTCTACCAAAAAAAGATCCAGAANTTTTTTTTTTGGTTGGGTGCAACGACGCTTTTTCAATTAATATCCATTTTAGGAGAGGGGTGGGGATTTGTTTAGGTATAAATAAAGGCTTGCATACCCTGAAAAAACCACCATCAAAAACCACCATTACCTCTTTTCCCTCACAAGATCCAGAACCGTATGAAGAGGTTATCTTTCTGCCAAGAATGGGTGCTTTTTGTTCCTGCTTTGGGAGCCAAAGAGGAGGAGGGGAAGAACCTTGGGAAAAATCAATGGTGGATGATAGAGTGTATCGCAGTCGGTAACTTAATCCACTCTATCATTAACGCATAAAAATTTCAAGTTATCTTTCTTAATGGAATGTAAATATACAAAAGTTGCCCATGTGTCAATCTTTTTCAATTAAGGGGTGGAGACAAATTGTATGATGATGCTCAAAGATATTGCAGAAGAAAACAAACTAAACATACAAACCAAGAAACTACAAAACTAATACCTTACAATGACTAAACACACTAAGAAAATTTCAACCTTGTTTTATGTAGTGTGGGTTGATTTTTTTTTTTGGGTAAAAGGGTTAATTCACCCCGGGAAAATATATTATCCAAAAAAACATTGAAGTACAAAGGACGAGGGTGACTCCCTCGACTCAGTCCCTTAGTGTGGGTTGATTTAATACAAATATATATTTGCTAAATCATTAGAACATGTATTTAAGTCTATTAGAACATAATTAGAACACAAATTTTTCAGTCAAATATGAATATATATTTTCCGACCAAATATGAACATGGGTTTTGGAAGTAGAAGATGAATATGTGGGAAATGACTAAACTACCTTTAACAAATCATTTCAGTTATACATTATGACAACTTACGTGAACATTATTAAAAAAAATAACAAAAAAAAGTATCATATGCTGAATGAGTTATTTTTGTAAGTACATTAAACATTTATACCTTCTACCTAATGTTGCAAAAATCGTGAGTCGGTAGTGAGGCGGTTGAAAGCCTTGTAGCGATTAATAACCGATTACAAGGTCAATTACCTTGTAAAAATCAACAAGGTGAAAGGCCGTGCATCGCCGATTTTGCAACGTTAGACTTCTGCCCGTAAAAAATATAATTGGAATCCAAAAGTTGCATCCAGCAAGCCAGGCCCCTCAAGTCATTCATTAACCTGTTACGTAAGAAACCTACTACCCCGGGAACGTCTCAATCCCAATTAACTACTCCACTTGAGATTCCTTGTCATGTATATTTATACCTTTTCTTAAATCACAACAACTACAGGTACCAGCCCTTTATTTATTTTATTTATTTATTTACCTCATCTTCTTCTTTATTATTTAGATAGATATATATATATAAATACTAGTAATTAGAGAAGATTAGATTAGGGCAGGGCATATTCTTCTTGTTATCCCATGGTAAGGTTTTATTAATTAGTTCAAATTATGGTTCAAAAGTGAAATGAGTAATAATTGGTGAATTGAATTTGAACAGGAGTTTGAGAGAGAGTTGATTAGCATGGATCATCAAGGTGGTTCATCAGCTGGTGGTGGTGCTGTTACTCGTAATCAGCCCACCCCGGTTCTTCGAGGCCGATCTAAAGGTGTACTTATTTCATCCTATTTTTACTTACTACCCACCTGTCATAATTTACTACTATACTTGTTTCCCCCCAGTTAAGGAATCGCCGTGTTGTTTTTTTATTAAATTATACTAAAATGTGTATGCCAAGTAAAGGTTAGGTCATGTACGTTAACTGTCTAGCATTTCCTCTATTCGTCAACTATGTGGGACAAGGCATGTATCATACTGTCACCACAAATTTTTTTACATAGGGGGTGTTTGTTTCGGCTTATATAACTTATTTGATTTTGGGCTTAGTTTTGTAAGCTCACTTTTTGTGTAAACTTTTCGGCTTATATAAGCTTATTTTCACATAATAAACTTATATAAGCCGAAGGAGTTTTAAATTAAGCCACAAAAAGTGAGCTTATGAAACATAAGTCCAAAACCAAATAAGCTATAAGCTGGCTATGTAAGCCGAAACAAACTCCCCCTTAAAAGTTAAAACCTTTAGTGAATGACATTTTGCTGAAAGGCGGCTGTATCCCAAATATTGGCCATTGTCTCTATTTCTTTCATATAAGCTGCCATACTGATTCAAACCCATGGTGTTGTCGATGCCACAAAGTATTTTTTTTAATCATCAGATATAAGAATCATCCATAACTCCATAAGACATTAGTCACCTTGCCATACCTGCACTAGAAAACACGTGTAGAATGAAAACATCAAGGTGATCTGAGATTTGAGAAACGTGCTGAGGTCTACTATTGTGTCTGCTAATGTTGTTTTTTTCTCTCCATTGGTATCCAGGAGTCCTATTAATAATTTCACCCTCTTTACATTCATGACCAGTTATGGCTATCTGTCATGGGTATCGTTTCAAATTCAACAAATTGTTACAAGTCTTGCATTTTTGCTTGATAGTTTCAAATACGAATAAGTGAATAACTGGTATCCACAATAATCAGTCAATTGGCTAATATGAGTTTAATTTTTAAGATGCTTTGACTGCACAAACCTCACAATATAACATGGATGATGTTTACTTGTGCTTTTGCAGCTATATATCAGTTCACCCAACAAAGTCTCCCAGCTTGTAAACCTGTACTAACACCAGCATGGGTGAGTGCAAAAACACATGTTACATCTATCTGTAAATTAGTATCGTATTTGAAGAGGAGAGTGATATATTGCAAGTCTCGTAATCATAGATCCTTATTGGTCTATCAGCCTCTTTTTGCTGCTGTTTTTTTTCAGGTCATTGGGACATTCTTTCTGATGGGGGTCATTTTCATCCCTGCTGGATTAATTTTTCTTCAGGCGTCACAAAGTGTACATTTCTCTTCTTGTTGCTCTTATGAATGATTAAGCTATTTATATGTGTTTTTGTATTTGCTAGATTTGGCAATTTTAGCTCATTTACTTAAAAATGGGTCAAAATTTGTGTTATATTTAAACCTTCAGTGGGTCAAATTGCCGAAATATAGTGATTCTAATAGTTTTAACCTACGAATATGATTTATTTTAACAGATTATATGCTGTGTCAAAAATTTAGGTTTTGTACCAGTAGTTAAAACATTATTTTTTGTGAAGTATTGGAATAATTTGGACAAAGAGTCTTGGCAGGTCAACCTGGCCCATAATACAGTTACCAATGGACCCGTTACCTAGTATTTAAATGTCTGTTTAAGTAAACTTACTTTATATCACACTTGTAGGTTAGTGAAATTCTGGATAGATATGATACGGATTGTGTACCAGATACATTCAAGAGCAACAAGGTAGCTTATATAAAGAATGCGTCGAATCCCAAAAGCTGTCACCGATATCTAAAGGTGATACCTTTTATTTCTAATGAATACTTTTGAATATCAATGGATTTTCATTTATGGGTGTATATCTCATCAAGTATCTGTGCATTTGCATTATTGATGTAGGTTCACAAGCATATGAAAGCTCCAATTTACATTTATTATCAGCTGGACAACTTTTACCAAAACCACAGACGGTTAGTGTCTTCGTTTCTTTTGCTAATGCATTGTGGCTGTTGAATTACACCTTTTGTTCTGATTTGTTTTATAAATTTCTGGTATCGTCTCTAAGTTGCATTTTTTACCTGATCGAAATAGGAGATACCTTAGATTCTTTGATGTCAAATGTTTTGCCTCTTTCTAAAACTCAAAAATGGTGTTTTCTTGCTATGGTAGTGATATGTCACAACTAGTTTTAGGCCCTACTGCTTGATGTAGTAATTACTGGGTTTTGGCTTATTATGTTTGACTTTCCAAAGTCAAAACACATTTCTTTTTCTAGATAGGAAAGAGTGTTATCAACAAAAATTTTAAATATAATTGCGAATCAGAATTGTTCGAATGTTTTTGTCGTCTTGCAACTCCCATAATTCAAGTGGATGATTCATCCTTAATTTATAGATTTGCCAACTGTTCTAAATCAGTTCAAATATAGGTCCTGGATATGCATACATTACAAGTATTTAACTTTGAGTATTTATTCATTTTGGGCAAATATGTATTCAAACCAGGTATGTAAAAAGCAGAAGTGATGAGCAACTCCTGCATGGACTAGGATACAACAAAACAAGTTCATGTGAACCCCAAGCATTTGAAAATGGTCTTCCAATAGTCCCTTGTGGATTAGTAGCATGGAGTTTATTCAATGACACTTATTCATTTTCACGCGGGACAAAAAAATTGGAAGTTGAAAGAAAAAATATTGCATGGAAAAGTGATCGTGATCACAAATTTGGCAAGGATGTTTATCCTTTCAATTTCCAGAATGGATCTTTCATTGGTGGGGGGAAGCTAGATATGACTATCCCAGTGAGTGTCTTAACTAAACATCCTATTATATTTCTTAAGTGCAGCATGTGTTTTGGCCACTTGTGCTGATCTTTTTACCACATCAACATTGGTATTATCTACTGTTGTGAATGAATGAAACCACTATAGTCCATTGCTGTTATTATCTGCATGACAAATATAGCACACTCAACTTTTTGCACAATCTCAAAGATGTAAGTATATTTTTCAGTTCTATTTTCTGAACCTACTTTTGATAGTTTTATCATCAGTATTGGTTTCTCAACAGGCTATTTTTACTGTGTAAAAGATTATTACTATCTTCCACTCAAACTCGTGTTAGTATGTTCTGGGCATACTTAGTCATTCATTCCAATTGTGATAATATGTTGATCAACTGTATTACACTTATGTTTCTATCAATTAGAGGTGTTAAACTTCTAGGCATTTTTTAGATCTCTAATTAAATATTGAAGTGTTCTCAATCTTTGTGGCCCATAATAGTTGACAATCCTTGAGGGGTAGAGTGCATGTTGTTATCGTATAGAAAGGTAACAAACCAACAACTTCGGTTTGATTCCTGTTCCGGGTAACCAACTTATTTTATGCTGAAAAACCATGAAGCTGACAGATATTTCGATTTGAGGTTATTCACCTAAGATTACTGGTCTTTAGTCACCATGTCAAAGAATCAAACTTGCTCAAATGTTTCTTACATGTGAGCTGCCATGTTATCATTTAACTGATTACTGATTACCTTAATACAAAATTCCTGAAAGTTGGTTACCGTAAATAATTTCTTTTTCTTCCAAAGTTGGTTACAAAAGAACAGAAACTGGACCAAGTTGTTAGATTGTTATGCAGTCAGCCTTAGAGAATACTGCATGAGTTTGGAGGAACCATATGTCTTGCCCAGTTGCCTTCTTTTACTCTTATTCGATTCCCATCAAGTGTGAGACGCAGATGAATACATCCAAGTGTATTCATTATCGCACACCTAAAATGTAGGAGAGTGAAGAGCTACGAGTGTCCTTGACCTTAACTAAGAGTCAAGTTCATGTCTGTAATTGATTTTGTATTGTATAAGCAGATTCCCTATATATCTTCTACTTTCTCTTTCCATTCTCACTCATCCACTTTGTCAGCATCTCATATTCATATTCAATTATTCAGCTAAGTGATCAAGAAGATTTTATCGTGTGGATGCGAACTGCTGCTTTTCCAAGTTTTCGTAAATTATATGGCAGAATTGAAGAGGATTTAGAAGAAGATGACATCATAGTCGTAAAGATCATGAACAACTATAACACCTACAGTTTTGGTGGAACAAAAATGCTTGTCCTGTCGACATCAAGCTGGTTGGGTGGAAGGAACAGTTTTCTAGGTGTGGCCTATATATTTGTTGGCTCTTCGTCCATACTAATTGCCCTCATCTTCTTGTTGCTTCATGTAAAAAATCCAAGGTGAATGTTTTGCGAATTTTGATATCTTGTGGTGTTTATTGAATTTTGAGTTTCTCCAAGACCAGATGTTATAGTCACGTGCTCTATTATCATAATGTGTACTGTGAAAGTTTATTTTTGCAACAATATAATATTTAAATTATTAGATATAACATTTCTGAATGAGAGAGTCTGGATAGTATATATTTGTTTCCTGAGTTGTCATGCCTTCTTGTTATGAAGTATATTCCACGAAATCTCTCTCTTTCATTATGGAGAAAATTTCTTCATATGAGATGGATATAATTCAATATAAGCGTCAAGATAAAATTTTAGGAGACATAAATAACCGAGATTGGCTGTAGCAACAGACTATCATATGTTAAATATTGCACAATGGCTTTATCGACATTCATAGTGATAGATACAAACTGATTTCTCTACCTTCTTTCTTTTCTCCAACAGACCGTATGGGGACACAACATATCTGTCTGGCAACAGGAAGGACTTGTCTAGCTAAGAAGCCACCTGCAGATTTAGAAAAGGTATTATTTCTTTTTTTGAACACAAGGTATTATTTCATTATATCAATTTTCAAAGGAATGGGGCTAGGGAATAGTAACTGCTCTTATAATTACTCCTTTATATAAAATTTCAATAGAATGGGGCTAGTGAATAGTGAATCTCGCTATAAGAATGATTAATTATAAAACTATAATTAACACAAGATGCTCCTAGCCTAGCCTAATGTGATAAAAATGGGATCACCAAATTATCTAATCACAGTTCCCAGTTTGGTTGGAACCAAGCTTCTATTCACATAAGTAGTCGGCTCTAGGTTAGGATGTTTGGTTAACCTCGAAAGTAACTCGAACTAAAACCTCATTAAATTATGGTTTAAAATAATTTACCCGTCCCTTATAAATATTATTTTCAAAGTTTTCGAAGTGGAATACAATAAAAACAGGATCACCTAAATTTTTAATTCCAGTTCAGCTGGAACCAAGCTTGTATTCATGCACGTAGTCGGTTCTAGGTAAGGATGTTTTGTTAAGCCTTAGATGTAACCCAAACTCAAAACACCACACATGAGAGTTTCAAACCTGATAAAAGATGTCATTTAACATATTTGTTTCACACTTCGTGTAAGTAATGATGTAACATCATATTTCACAGGTGATGCCTTCAAAATTGCTGAAGCGGATGACGATACTACATGTAATTACACAAATTTGTTTCCAACAGGTCTTTGTCTAATGTAAAGAGATTCACAATGGTAACAGTACTGTGCTCTTCGAACTTGATGACTTTGAGATGAATAGATTGTTACTTCTAGACTTTTGACATATGGATTAGTTCTGAAGGATTCAGTAGGTTCTAGTAATGTAACTTTGTGTTCATGTACTTGTGCCCTGAGCTTTGGTTCTTGATTTTAGATGTACTATTTCAACAGTTATATAGACGATGGATATATTTTGGACACAGTGTTTTGAAAAATCTAAAGTTCGAGATATAAATTACTTAGTTGCAATTTACTACCAAAAAAAAGTGTGCTGAGACATTTCCGTTAGTTGCTCGTAAAAGTGTAGCTTTTTTCTCTAATTGAAAGTTCTGCCCGTTTTATTGATCCAATTTCTGTTGTGTTTCCCATGGTCCTGTTAGATAATGTAGAAAATCAGAAACCTGAGTTATTTGCTCCTTGTTAAAGAGGCCAGCTACAACTTTATGAATGAAAGACCAAGGTATGAAAACGTTGGTGTTAAGCAATCAGGTCTAATCATGATAAACTAAGCCTACTTGATAACTTTGTTGAAGTTGCTAACTCATGATTACTTATAACAAATGTGTTTGGTCCAAGTATATTACTCCAGTTTTTTAAGTGGAGAACCATTTGATAAAGAAATAAAACTCTAAGCAGAATACGAATTGCACTAGCGGTAGATTTTTAGGAAGACTTTTTTCTGCTCCATCTCCACAAAAGTAGTCCCTAGGGATGCGGATTTGGTTGGAACATGACACAAACTTGAACAGCAAACTACAATGAAACAGAAGAACGAAGTTTTTTTTTTTTGAACAGAAGAACGAAGTTAGCTAGCTAAACTGTTTTGGTACCATGCTTGAAAACCTAAAAACACTCTGGGTATGTATGCAGTTTAAATTAAAAAGGTTGTTCAGAAAAACTTGCGGAATAGTGAAGAAGAAATCAACTCCGGTAAAAACTCCATTCGAAGCCGGATCACACTACGGATGATATTAGAGTTCAAATCTTATCCTAACACAACGTGAACTAGCAACCTAAATTACAAGTTTAAATCAATTGTAAATGTAAATCAATGTCTCTAGATTGGATTGTTTGGTTCAACTATCTTAGTTGATGCTCCATGTATCATGTATGATTATAATCACATATGTTTGGTTGTATCTACCTCCTTGCTAGCTAGTTCTAGTTCTTACTGAAATTCACTTGTTAAAATTACTTAAAAAGCATGTCTTTAATCAGATTTTAATACTAATTATATGTGGTTATCTATATAATACACGTCTTTGTCACATCTGCCCAACTACATTTTCATTAATTGTTGCACAGACTGGCTGACTTTTCACTGATGTATATATTCTTAGTTCATAATTCAAATAAACTTCCAAGTTCCAACTTACAAGCCACTGTCACATCTCTTAATATTTTTAGACCAAGCTTAATGGCCTTCATACAAATAATACCCAGCCAAACTAGTTCTTTAATGATATTTATGTTTGCTCACAAAAATACCAGACAAATCAAAAGCACTAGATTTTCTCAAGTATCTAGTGTTGGTGATCCTAGAAACATCAACACATGGAGCATTACCACCTCAGACCAGCTTAATGACTATTCGAAAGAGTCGAAATCATACCAATCCTTACACAAGGATATGAACCATAACGTTAATGAGGTAATAATGTGTTTGTTATCCTGGGTGTAATGGTCACCCGACCACCACCTCCACCTCCGAGCTCTAAACTTAACTCCAGTAGAAAGGGGAATCTCCCGAGGCCCGCTTTCTCTATTCCATCATATTTCTGGTTTATATNTTTTTTTTTTTTTTTTTTTTTTTGGCTAAAGGGTTCTTCCCCGGTAAATTGGTGTTCTGAGGTTCCCCTCATGAGTTAGTGTGTTTGTGGTTTCAGTGTGTAGTCCTATGTATGTTTTGTTTTGATGGTCCTAGTAGTGCTTTTGTTTTGGTATTGTTTGATGAGGTTGAGTTGAGTCAAACATAATAGATCATGTTCAAGTTGTGCCATTCACTTTCTTATGGCAATATTCTTATATACAAAATGATGGTTTTGTTTCAAATTCTCAGTTCTCCAAAATCTGAAACTTCTTTAACACACTTTCCATCACACAAGTATTCCGAGAGACCGAGTCAACTTGACATTTAACAAAATAACAGTTTGAAACACTGAATATGATCTCTAGACCAAAAACTTGATGTACAACGATCTTTTATTTTTCTGTTTCATTCTTTTATGCAGGAAGAAAATGCTTCCAAGGTTGTAAATTTGGTAAAGCGTGTACGGAGATTAATCACCGAAGTGGATGATGACAGATTTGAGGATTTGATTACGGTCGATGCTCTCCAGCGACTAGCTATTGATCATCACTTCCAAGATGAGATTAATATAATACTAAGAAAGCGTTACATGCAATTTACTAACAAGGATCTAGTGGAAAGTTTAAATCTATATGAGACCTCCCTATGTTTTCGAATCTTAAGACAGAATGGCTTTCAATTATCGGCAGGTATGAAAAATTTCAATTTTTTTGTTTGAATTTGTCTCTCTTACTCATAAAATGTCCCCTCACAAATAATCTTCCATGTTAGATGCTCTTCTAAAATTCAAGGGAACTAATCGAAAGTTTGACGAAATACTGAATAATGACTTAAGAGGTCTGATGGCATTATATGAAGCTTCACAGTTAAGTACACAAGGAGAAATCATACTCGATGAAGCGGAAGAGTTTAGCCGCCAGAGTTTGGAAGAAACAATGAAACTTGTGGATGATGACCAAGCTAGAATGGTTAGACGTACACTTCAGAATCCATACCATAAAACGTTACCATTATCAAACTATAAGAACTCTATCAAGGATTTTAAGGGCACCGTCTTGTATGAATTAGCAGAACTGGAGTTCGAGATGGTGCAGTATATACACCAAATGGAGTTAAATCAGATCTCAAGGTATAAACTGAATTACAAGTTAAAGCAAACTTTATTTTTGTAGTATTAACCTCCTGAAATTATGAACTTTGTCATTATTGTGTCTTGTTATAACAAACACTCAATATTTAATGCTCATCACATGATTTATGTAGGTGGTGGAGGGAGTTAGGTCTGGGACAAGAGCTAATCCATGCGAGGGATCAGCCTTTGAAGTGGTATCTTTGGTCCATGGCTGGCATAACAAATCCCAACCTCTCAATGCAAAGGATCGATCTCACAAAAGTCGTATCACTCATTTATATTCTAGATGACATTTTTGACGTCTATGGAAGTATTGACGAACTAACCATATTTACCGAAGCCATCAACAAGTAAATATAGAACACATAACACATTTCTCTTATTCCACTTAACTGTTCTATAATTATGTTGAGTTATTTTACACAGATGGGATAGCAAAGCTTTTGATGAACGTCTTCCAGCATATATGAAGTCTTCCTTTAAGGCTGTTTACGACATTACACATGAGATTGCCAACAAAGTTTATGAGCAACATGGGTTTAACCCTATAAGCACGTTGTGGAAATCGGTACATATATCTAAATATTTTATGGTGGCTAAAAGTTTTATTTAATGAATGAAAAATCATAGAATCTGAAACAGCTAGAATAATAAAACTGCAGTGGGTGAAACTTTGCAACGCGTTCTTAGTGGAAGCAAAATGGTTTGCTTCTGGACATAATCCAAAGGCAGATGAATACTTGAAAAATGGTATGGTTACTTCAGGAATACAAGTTTTTCTTGTTCACATGTTCTTCGTCATCGGTGATGGTAAAAACAAAGAACATGCAGGCCATATTAGTGATAACCATGCCATTGTGTCATCACTTTCAACGATTCTGCGTCTGTGGGATGATTTGGGAAGTGCACAGGTCTGGATTTATGTGTATCAAAGACAAATTGATAGGTTTATTACATAGGTAATTCTATGCGTAAAAATAATCATATGAGTGCTCTTTTTTTAACAGGATGAGAATCAAGATGGTCGTGATGGATCATATATCAAGTATTTTCTCCATGAGCATGAAGAGTGTTCAATTGAGAATGCACGTGAGCATGTTCTTAACCTGATATCGGATTCATGGAAGTGTCTGAATAAAGAGTGTACCTCCCCAAATCGGTTTTCATATACTTTTAAGAAGGCCTCCATTAATATTGCAAATATGGTGCCTTTGATGTATAGTTATGGTGATCCTAGTTCGCTTCCGCTGCTCAATGATTATGTCAAGGCAGTGCTATAACAAGATGCTTACTTCTGTGAATCTATATAAATAAGTAGGAGTCTTTGTCCAATCCTAAAATTGGCTTATATCTTGCTCACCGTATGTGTTATACTGTAATGAAAAGTATCAGCACATGTTCTTTGACGTACAGGTCCCTAAAGTGATGCAATTGAGAGAGTAACGCTGTGTAGACGGTATAAAAGTTTATGTAAGGTGTTAATTATATCCAAAGTTATGTAACTGTGATAGATCGAGTGCGAGGACAAAGGCAATGAGTGTGATTCGCTGGGAGTAAGGAAAAAGTAGAATAATCAGGTCATATCGTATTAACGGTTATTTTCTCAAAATAATGAACTAAAACCCCACAAAAAGAAATGTGTCATTTGCCATAATCGACAAAAGGTGTAGATTGGCGAGAACACCCTGTCCACCCCACAAGGAATATGCTTTTTATTAGTTTTATCTAAGATATATATTTTCCTAAAACTAACCATTAAACACTGCAAGATTTATACTTTTTACGTCGCATATTGAGTGTTCAATTTCTAATATGTTTGAAATTTTTGGATATTATTTGTTTTCGGCCTAAAAGGCAGAAACGAGTCAAGCTTTTGTTGAGTAACTCGAGCTCGCTCAGGCAAGTTTTATCGAGCCTCAAGCTCGAGCACAGAATGTAAGCTTGAAATGTATAACGAGTTGAGCGCGAGCTTATATAGGCCCGAATCGAGTTATTATTGACCTTTTCGAGCTTTTAAGTGATATATGTTTTTATTAGAGTTTAAGTCATACAATAGATGTGTACTTTCTCAAATGTATCGTTATGATACGTGTACTCAAAGTATTACTTGTGTGATACGTCAACTTTCATTTTTGTACCATTTTGATACGTTGTCAACTAGTAAACCGGTTGAAAAGTGATTTTTGAAGCAAAAATGGTCCTTTGTGATTTGTTTCTTTTGCAAAATAGGTCCCTTTTGATTTTTTCTGTTGCAAAATAGGTCCCTTGCGATTTTTTGCAAAATAGTTCCTTATGCGATTTTCGTCCCTGCTACAAAACTGTTTTACAAAATTAGTCATTGATTTTAAATTTACAAAACTGGTCCCTATGCGAATTATTTTTACAAATTTAGGCGTTCACTTTAAAAGTGAAAAACTAAAATACCCATTTTTTATTTAGAGAAAAAAAACGGTCCTTGTGCGATATCTTTGCAAATTTGGTCCTTATATAACTTTTTTTTTAATATTGTTTTTGAATAGCATGAAAAACTTTAGGTATCTTTGCGAAAATGGTCCTTGTGTTGATTTTTTTTTTCAAATAGCATGAAATTTTTTTATCCATAGTTATATGTAATATTGTTTTTCACTTTTAAAGTGAAGATCTAAGTGTTAAAAAAGTTGTAGAAAGACTAAATTTGTAAAAATAGTTCACATAGGGACCGGTTTTGTAAATTTTAAAACAAGGACTAAATTTGTAAAAAGAGTTTTGCAGTAGGGACTAAAATCACACAAGGACGTATGTAACTATTTTGGAAACAGTTGCAAGGGGCCTAATTTGCAATAGAAAAAATCAAATAGGACCTATTTTGCAAAAGAAACATTCTTGCTTAGAGAGTCACTTTTAATTTTAACCTCATGTATCATATATTGGTACAAAAATGAAAATAGATGTATCACACGAGTAATATTTTAGGTACACGTATAATAACGATACATTTAAGAGAGTACATGTCTATTATGACTTAATTTTTTTTTACTACTAATATTTAAGAGTTTATATGTAAATAGCGACGTGCAAACACTTATTTATAAATTTATCGAGCTTTTTGAACCCATTCAAAATCTATTTTATATATAAATTTTAGTTGGTTTAAGAAACAAATCATTGCAAATAGTAACTACTTAACTAGAGTTTTTCAAACTGGGCTCCAGCCGAATTCAAACTTTTGACGAGCTGAGCTCGAGCTTCCCACATGAAGGCTCGTTTTTATCAAGTTGCGCGGAGTCCTATGAGTAACCAAAAAATAATCTAACATGCTAAAATGTGCTAAAACAAAAGTTATGCTTTGCATATTAACTGCTAATTGCCAGCACTAAATTTGAATTATAGGTTAATGGGTTTAACTCAAACTTGTGTTAAAACAGTTAAATGGTATCGACATATTTGGTTCATACAACATCTAAGATTTCGTCACTTGCTAAATCAGGCAAACTTACATATGCCCGTAAACTGTTCGATGAAATGTCCTATAGAGACACNAACATCACCACAAAAAATCAATACAGATCTGAATAAAATCTAGGTTTACCATAATCGAATAAGCATTTCTAAAAAAGCACTATCATTTTTTTTAACGAAACCCTAACAAAAAATTATCTAATAATTTATAACTAATCCATAACCTATATCACTTTTTCTAAAAATCAGCACACACAATCAATACATATCTGAATGAAATCAAGATTTATCCTATTCGAATAAGCATTTTTAAAAATATCACTATCATCTTTTTTAACGTGTCCCTAACAAAAAAATCTAATAATTTACGAAGAACTTACATGGATTCTGGGAGACATTACAGAACGAGATAAACACATATCGACTAAAAACTTAACATTTTGGGAAAAGATCGCTTGAATTAGATCGTTTTTTTGTGTGTGTTGGTGAGGAGATTTTCTCCGAGAGATATGAAAATATGGAAATGATCGGTTTGCTTTTTTATTTAATTAAGTCAAAGATTTTATTCTTTTAAAAATAAAGTCTTTTAAAAATTAAAAAGTGTATCTTTTTTAAATAAATATAGTACTAAAAGTTACACTGCATAGGGTACAAAAGTAAGATTTGTTTTCTTTTCCAAGAAATTTAGTCACATGGGTGTGGCCGAAATTCGCACATTCGCACATTTCAAATCGCACATTTGTTTATAGACACGTGGGGGACAAGTGACAGTGAGTGGGGGACAAATGATTCATATAGTACTTCTTGCCTGGGACACGTGTCACAAAACTAATGAGATCGCACATTCGCACATGACCAAATTGGGAATGCTACTTGAAAATGTACCTTTGTGGGATTTCACTCGAGGTTTTGTCCCTTTTTAGAATTTACGCTACTATTATCAAGTTGCGCGGACTCCTAGGAGTAACCAAAAAATAACCTAACATGCTAAAATGTGCTAAAACCAAAGCTATGCTTTGTATATACAAAGTAACTCATAATTTCCAGCACTAAATTTGAGTTATAGGTTAATGGGTTTAACTCAAACTTGTGTTAAAACAGTTAAATGGTATCGACATATTTGGTTCATGCAACATCTAAGATTTCGTCACTTGCTAAATCAGGCAAACTTACATATGCCCGTAAACTGTTCGATGAAATGTCCTATAGAGACGCAGTTGTTTGGAACACAATGCTCACTAGTTACACTCGTCTTACCCTTTACGACGAAACCCTGTTACTGTTTTGCAAAATGATGGGTAGCATTAAGCCTGACATTACTCATTTACTGCGGTATTAAGTGCTTGTGCTGGCTCGTGTAAGCTTCGTTATGGACAAAGTGTGCATGGGTTGGTTGTTGGTTTGGGATGTTGTGGTTCGGTTGCGGTGAGTAATGCACTGATTGATATGTATGGAAAGTGTTGGAGGGTTGGTAGTGCCAAGGGTGTGTTTGAAGAGATGGGGTTTAGGAATGATGTGTCGTGGTGTTCGTTGTTGTTTGCGTATGTGAATGTTAATGAGTTTGGGGTGGCGCGGAGGGTTTTTGATGGTATGCCGAATAAGGTGAATGTTGCTTGGAATACTATGATTGCTGGTCATGCTCGAGTTGGAGAGGTTGGAACTTGTGTTGGATTGTTTAAGAGGATGATGGTTGAGTCGTGTGATCAAGATAAGTGGACATTTAGTGCACTGATGAATGCTTGTGCTGAATCACAAGAATATCGCATGGGTTGCATGGTTCATGCTATTGTTGTTAAGAAAGGATGGATTTTTGCAGTTGAGGTTAACAACTCGATTCTTAGCTTTTATGCACAAATAGGTAGTCCCGCAGATGTAGTGATGATGTTTGGGTCCATTGAGACTCGAACCCAAATTTCTTGGAATGCAATAATAGATGCTCATATGAAAATAGGAGATACCCAAAAAGCACTTATTGCGTTTCAGCAAGCACCCGAAAAGAATATTATATCATGGACCTCAATGATAACAGGTTATGTTAGAAATGGAAATGCTGAAGATGCCGTAAGCTTTTTTGTCGATATGATAGGAAGCAATCTCCAGCCTGATGATTTTTCACTTGGAACAGTTTTGCATGCATGCTCTGTCCTGGCAACACTAGGGCATGGCAAAATGGTCCATAGTCTTGCGATACATAATGGTTTTCATGGCTATGCTTATGTCGGCAATGGGTTGGTTAATATGTATGCAAAATGTGGAGACATCAATGGTTCAGAGCGTGCTTTTGATGATATTATCGAAAAGGATTTGGTTTCATGGAACACAATGTTGATTGCTTTTGGCCTACATGGTTGGGGTGACAAAGCGCTAAACGTTTATGAAGAACTGATAGCATCTGGTTTGAAACCAGATAATGTCACCTTTATAAGCCTGCTCATGACGTGTAGCCACTTGGGACTTATTAACAGAGGCCGGGAATTTTTCGAGTCCATGATTCAAACCTACAGGATTTTTCCAGAAATAGACCATGTGTCCTGCATGGTGGATATGCTTGCTCGAGGAGGGTACTTGGAAGAAGCAAGAAAGATGGCCAATACGTATATGACATTTGACGCCACTGTTAAGTCAAGTGAAGCTGTTATTGGAGCCTGTTATTCACATGGTGATGTAGATATGGGAGTTGAATTGGGTGGTAAGTTGAAAATGTTGGAACCCAAACATGAAATGAGTTATGTCATGCTGTCGAATTTGTATTGTGCAAGTGAGAAGTGGAAAGAAGCCGAGTTGGTTAGGAAAACGATGGCTGATAATGGGGTAAAGAAGATGCCTGGTTGTAGCTGGATTGAAGTAAATAATAAAGTGACGGCTTTTGTGGCGGGTAGGAGTTTATCTGTAAACAATAAAGACATGTCTTCCATTCTATACTTGCTTGGATACCAAATGAGGTAATGCGAAGTTCTGATGAGATTACTATTTCTCTGTCTAATTCGTTTACCTCGTAACTTTCTTATAATTCTTATGTCAAATTTCCAACTTTAATATATAAGCCTTTAAATTCGAAGAGCTTCTTCTGATGATCATCTCCTTTTAGGCAACAAATGGTGAATCATAGATACGGACATCTTCAATCAAATCAAATTTATAAAGACAAATTCTAAAGTGTTAATTCTTGAACTGTAAACCATTATCGTCATAAATATATATTGCATATATTTTAAGATTACAAGACATCATTCCGTTAAACAAACAAGTCTTCTCTATTTGTTTAATACTACAATATAAATACACCTGAACAATGTAACTTTATTTTATTTTATTTTATTTTATTTTATTTTTTCTCTATTTAATAGTTATTCAATGGTATCATTTTTCTTGTGAAAGATTCGAGGAAAATATGTTGAAAGGATCAAATCAGCAAGCAACGATAGTTGTAATGTCACGAACGAAAAAATTGGAATGCATGCTAATATAGCTATAGGTATCAGGATCCATGCCTCCCCCTTTCCAAACATAATATATATAATGTTGCACTGAAAGCTACCATCATGGATGTCATCGACAAGAATAGCATCGATAGGCCAAGTATTAATATCTTAGGTAACCTGTAGAGAAAATCCTTGTCTCTATAACGTGCTGTTAGAATGGATAGAAATAACAACAAAGCTGTGGTGGATGTGAATAATGAGATTGCATCTGCGACTGAAAATATGATGAACCTTGGTTCTGTTACATAAAGTGGTTTCCCAGTCTGACCATCATTTCCTCCTGGTACAGGTATGGCCCCTGCAATAACTATTGTAACTATGAGTGCAGCTGTGATTGTGTATGAATCGGCTGCCTTTTTTATCCACTCTTTTCCTTGTTTTCTCAATTCCATGTGTTCTCTTCTGAACACCATAATTGGTGTTTCATTATCAGAGTTGCGCTCTTTTTTGGCTCAAGGAAGCACCGATTTCTTCACTTCCTGTAATTTAAAGCATTTTAGTGGCACATCATATACTTAAACTGAAATACTCATAGACTTAGAGGTAATGTTTCACCTCAAACCACTGAAACTCCTGTTGCATTTGTAGAGCGCTGCATCAGTGACCAAATTGAGTTTGTGCATAGGTGTCATCCGTCCAGCATAGTGCAAAAGATCATTTTCGTTTTTGTCAACTACTGTTTTAAGTTGATGGTTGTTATCAGTCACGTCATTCATCAAAAGGTTGTAAACCTTTGAACACGATATACTATCGCGGATTGACAACAAGTGTAATAAACTAATAATTGCTGTGGCACCAAATAGCCTGTGGACAGAATTTGAGGATCACTTCAACTACCTCAAGAGTATCATTTTCCAGCGCAAGATGAAATGCTTCACGGTAATGTTTAATATCACTGGTTTTACCTTGTTTACCAACTTCTTCGCATATACACTTTAGCTTCTATTGTGTTTCATTTGTCTTCATGGATCTGCTTTATGTTTGCACTGCAATTTATATGGTAGAAACTAACTAAATAATCTTTGATGTAACATATGGCGATAACATATATGTTGCTAGAAGCATATAAATATTTGCAATTTTATTTTACATACACTAAAACTCTCCATTTGGGCTTGGCTTCACTCAAGCTTACGTGCCGTTAGAAGTACAAACTGTTTATCCATAACATAATCATGTTGGTAGAATATATATGTATAATCCCCCGATTCAATTAATACCTTATGCTAGTGCATCTTGGAGACTTTAGGGATAGACAATGTGACAAGTTAAACTCAGACACATTTGGAATACCTTTCACGATGCTCAGTGATTACATCTTGTTAAGCCCCTTATCCTGTACTTAGCTTATTTTAGATTTGAGGGTGACAAAGATACTTAGAATAGGAATGCATATACTCTGTTTTATGGGCTCGGACATTTAGGGGGAGCTTACTACTATCTGCAACCTATGTCTCTATCTAATAAATGCCAACAATGTGAATAAGACTGAATGAATACATTCGGTTGCTAGCCTTACAATAGTTTAAGTGTTCTTAGCCTGGATCAGTCCTTTTTCTATCACCTGAACCTTGTTAATTTCGAAGCCATGGCCTAAAAGGGACCAACACATCATGTTTTGGATCAAAATCAGTAACATGAATAACTTGTAATGATAGATATTAGCCAAATAAGTAGAGTTAACTTAAATATTCATATATCAAATTAAATACATTGTTGAACGTTTTGCTAATAGTGGATATTAGCCAAATTAATAGTGTTAACCCTAAAGATAGATTAACTTTGTTTTAATGGTTCCTTCATCATATTTATGAATGGGAGGTGACTGTAAGCCACCACCGTGCACTAGTAAATGATAGTTTTCTGACTATTTCACCCTCCGCCATTGAAAATAATAACCAATTAAAAAAAATAGGATGTAAGGAAGATTGAGATTGTGCAGACTTGATACATTTAAAGGTTGAACAAATTGTGGTTAGGTTACAAACCGATAAAAGCTATTTCAAGGAAACAAGAAAGCTTTTTAACACTTAGACCACACAAGTATATGTTGAGGGCTATATAGATATGTGTGTAACTACTTGTGTCTATAGGTCACTAATATCGTTCCAGTTTTATCGGATGTCCCCGAAGGGACGTCTATAGGTCACTAACAAATATCTCAAAAGTCATCGATCTTTTAGTTTTCTGTGACACCAACAATAAACATGTTCTTCTTGACAAAATACCCATGACTGAATTTATTAGACTCTAAGAATCACAAACCATAGTAGAAGTTGCTACTCCACCAGTTGGCGACCACATTATTTTCTTGTTGGTTCTCAACATCCTGGGTGGTAGGGATGGTTTCCTCACTGCGAGCTAAACCATTTTCCTCTTTCGGCAAATCTTCTAAGAAAAAAGTTATTGTTAGTTCGATCATGATCGATCAATGCAGTGACATGGATTACAATACATTGGGCGATATTTATTACAACGATTATCTGTAACTGTGGCTAGTTCAATATTAGTTGAACCAAGTTGGAACATGAATTGATCAAGTATTTTATACTTTAGCTGAAATTTGATAGAAAAACATATTTGTTGATCCGTCTTGAATAAAGATTAATCATCCACGTCATTAGAATAAAATTAAGAGCAAGTCAATACACATACATGAATAAACGAATTTTGGATAGAAATTGTATCGACTTCCACTAAAATACAATGACTTCTTTCCAGCTATATATTGACATTAATGAAGTTTTATGATCATTGTTATTTACTCTAGCCAGGTCAGGGTAATCCCTGATAATCTCAATCACTTGCATCATCTGCATTTAAATATAGAAAATATGTACGAGTATATCTCTATATCACTCGACTCTTAGTTTATATAACCCAAAAACGATTGTGCTTTTATGTGTGGTGACTATTAAGTAAATTATACCTCATATGGATCTAAGAACTCACCCAAATACCCAGCAGTGATAACAGCAGAGAGAAGCTGAACACGGGCTTACTCATCTAGTTTGGAGACACAAAGCAAAGTGTTTTCCTGAAATTTGTAAACAGCTCTAGTGATGAGAAAATGTTCCCTTTTGTCCTTGAGGAATAACAGTTTTGGGTTCTTTTTAACCAAAATCTAATTAGCAGCGTCCGTGTTGCCAACGGCTGCAGCACGATGCAGTGCATTGGATCCGTTATTATTTACCAGATCTACAAGTAACTCTGCAGTTATTTTCTGCAGGATATTATCAACAGAATGGGTATTTCTGCAGGATACTATCCAAAAGGCACGTCATCTGTTCCTTCCACGGATGTGAGAAGGATATGGGTAGTTTGTTTACATTTCTACATTATTAAATCATCATCGATAAATGCTTTTCTTTTGTAACATACCTTTGCAGCTTGATGACATGTTTGAGGAAGCCACTATAGTGTAAGATAATAAGAGAACAATAGATGTATATATGAGTATGTATTGGATGTGTATATGCCATAAGCAAAATGTTATTTCCTTTCGTTGTTTCTATTTCATTTTCACATAAAATTTATTTCTTAATTCATCTTTATTCAGTCACCAAAATGAATGGGACAACAATTTTTCATCATTTTCGTAAAAGTCAGCAGAAAATATGAAGTTAGGAATGAAATGAAATGCCTATCAAGACTGCTGAGCAATTATATGGTAGATGTTTACTCATTAGTGATCAGCGTGTAAAAATGTTTGATAAATTCCTAAAGAACGTCTTATATGGTTTATGACTTATAACTAAGCTAGATGGTTGGTGGTGGTTTTTTGGCGAGTAGCTCAGCATTATAGCCAAAAGGCTTTTTGAATATTGCTTTTGAGAGCAGGTATATAATCAAGTCGTTTAACAACCATAACGTTTTATGTAATGATAACAGTGAAACTAATAAACATCATGTAGGAACTTTTTGACAAAGATAAGTTCCTTCTGAAAACGTGAAATGCTGTAAGATTTCTTGTTTAGAAAAGTTTTTTTAATCTCTTATTTATATGACTTGACAACTAGGACTTGTAAAACTTGGACAAAAGAGGTTAGAGCCTAACTCAATATTATCATTTTACTCGCTAGTTCCAGAATACAGTATATACCGTGTGCGCATATTTTTGGATACATGTGTTAATCTAGGAAAGAAAATATAACCACAAAGAGCATATACATTTTAAAAGAAGATGCCAACATAAAAGCCGAAAAATATAGAGGATAGTTCTTGATTTATATCAAAACCAACAGGTCTAAACTGTCTTTAAGACTAAACATGATACCGACCAAACTAAAGTTAAATCAATCTTGACCATTTCCAAAACTGTCACGCTTATCTTGTTGCCACCCGTATCCCTGTCCATGATTATTTGAGTCGCCACCATAAAAGTTGCCTGGCATTTGAGTAAATTGTGGAGCTAGAGTGGGCGGTGGTGGCAGCAAGTTTCCCCTTCCATCCCTCAAGTCATTAGCGTTTCCCCCTTGTGGAATATTTGGTGGTGGAGCACCTTGAAAGAAACCACCTTGATTCATAATCATAGAAGGGTCAAATGGTGCACCATTCGGTCCAACATTCCAAGGTTGTGCATAACCCAACAACGCCCCTTGTTCCACACCTGCTTCTGGAGCTTGACCACCAACATAAGGTGGTTGACCAAATGATGTGGGACCCATTACATTTGGATTGACCGGTACTACAAAGTTGGGAGGCTGGAGGGCGTTCAGAGGGTACTGGGCATAAGGAGCCTGGGATATAATACCTTGTTGCTGATCACCTGCCATAGGACCATCAAAACCATGGGGTCTGTTATCAGCCTGTGGTGGGTTAAGTTTTGGCTGTACGAGTGGCCGAAGAGGAGGAGGTTGGGACCGAGGGGTGCGTTCCTCACCATCTTGGACTGGCCTTGGTGTTGGGGCTTGAACCGTTGAATCAGATGTTGTTGGTTTCCTGGCGCTTACAGCTTCGGACTCGTTTCCATCTTTCTGGGGAGTTGAATTAATAAGATCCGCATGGACAGCATGTACATGAGCCTCAAAGTCGGTTTTCTTAAGGAATGACTTTAGACAATGTGGAGCTGCACATATGAAGATTCCTTCCATCAATTTAATCGTCTGGATCTTCTGAATACGATCATCACACCTGTGTAACAAGTGGATAAAATTCACAAAAAAAAAACTTAATACTGATTTTCCATCACATCACAATAAAAATAATATTTTTAGAAAAGAAAAAAATACAAAACAGAGTAAAATACAGACCAATGTTTACTTTCAGCTATGTACTTCCATTTTGTTCAATAAAAGTTGCTACGTTTTCCAAGATTTTGAAAAATGTTATCTGAAAGACAGCATTCTAAGTCACATTTGGGTATTGGTCAAGCTTTTCAAGTTTAGCTACAGGTGTCGATTTCAACCTATACACTCGATGACGGGTCATTGTGGATTGTATATTATCTCAACAGGTCAAACAGCTTGAATGTCAAAATCCTTGAAACAGCTCAAAGTCTATTTATATTGCACACAAACTCCTAAATGTATTAGTCAAACATTCAGATTATATACTTTGATTTGTAGTTGTAATTGTAATAGTAAATGAGATTAAACCACACTATAATTGTTAATGCATATAAAATATGTACAAAAAAGTGTCTGTGGGGTACCCATTGCATACAGGGATAACAACAAGCCACAACTTTAAAGTTCACATAATCTGTCACAGTCCTCAGGAAGATTTAGCATGGTCACCTTAGGGATCTATACTATGACAAATAGGTCAAAGTCTCAATAGTGGATAAGGCATTTAAACTTTTATAACAAGATAGGAACAAAACTAAACCAGCTAAAGCAAACATATGTTATTAGCAAACAAGCGTAATTACATATCTAAATGCAAATTATGTGGCGTCGCAGCTCTGGCCCTTATGAATGGGACTTATTAAATAGCAGGCATGACTGCTTTTTAAGTCCTTTACGCTGTGGAACACAGAGGGAGGGGGGGGGGTAATTTGGATAGACTGGCTTGTGAAACTGTGAAAGAAACAGTAAATCGAAAATGGACACTTCTTCCAATTTTTCTTAACATACATTATTTTTTTAATCTTGCAAAATGATTTTACCAATTATACCTACATCAGTCACTTTATAAAGTAACTGCATTTAATACATTTCTTGCTTAAATAAAAAAGTTTGTGTTTATTAAATACACGCTAACTTGTGCCCAGTCGGGAGTTGTTAGCAAAACCCTTATCTTTATATCTAAAGAAAGCTAATAAAGTTGAGACAAACAGTGTTTCGGGTGAACCTAGTGACCCATACCCAAAATAAAACGTGTTTCAACGTGTTACACAACCCTCATTTTACCACCCCTGGTAGTAGCCTTTTAGCAAAAGAAACTTACGCACCATGTTAACAGATGAAGTACAAAACTACAAAAGTAAATCCAAATAAGAAACATAACGCTTATTTAGTCTTACAAGTAGCAAGAAGAGTCACTCCTAGCGCAGTCCAGACAAAAGACATGCTCACAAGGGATCTGCAAGAACAAGAAGCTGTTTGTTAATCAAGATAGCCACTAATAATACGAAGTAATGCACACGATAGCTTTATAAAGGCGTATAATTGATAAACCAGCAAAAAACAGGTACTATTAAACAAGGTTTTAATCATATGAGCTTTTTAAAAGTGAATCAACGTAATCTACTCAACAGAATAAACTCTTCCTCTGTAAGTTAAAAAAGATTCACCATCAAAGACTACATGCGCAACTGACAAACTGTGTAATTATAATAGTGGTGCAATGTGGACAGGTTTTCGGGTTTAGGTAATGGATCAAAATTTGTGTACTGGTAATGGATTGGATTGACCTGAAAACTATCGTTTTGATAAATTTATATTATTGTTTTGCAAATGATCTAAATTATATAATGATACCTAGTTCTGCCAGCCTCTTTGAAGCTTATAGAGATATTTATACCCATTTAGATCGGGCAAAAAGAAAAAACACCCCTAGCTATAGTAACATACATACAAACAAATTAGTAAACTTCATCTTATCTAAAATCTAAAATTTCTATATATGACAAGTTCATTTGCAAGGTTACCAGAACTTCGCTCACAGAGGGCCACATGGACATTTCAGTGAATATGGTCCCAAAGCATACATTACAAGAAAGAAATTCATAGCAAACTGTAAGTGCAAAAACTGTAGAACTAATCCTTAAAGCCCAAAAGAGCACGACAATTGACATGAAACTGACAAACACATACATAAGAGCATAAAAACACAGAGGATGACAAGAATGATAGATACAAAGTAAGAGACTAGAAACATTTAAGCATTCTACAGAACTGCAAAGAGGTTGCACCTATGGCATATATCCCTTGTGACATCACTAAGAATAGGAGAAATGCAGAACAAGAACATGGCACACTATTTGGATGTTACTTATGCTAAATGGGTAGCAACTGAACATATATAGACTAGGTGTGTACCACTAATAACTAGATGTCTGTGTAACTTACATTATTCAAGGATTTTACTATCTAGGCAGCCCATCGTAATATAATTTGATCATTCCCTTGTTCAATAAGCTGGATATATAATATATGTGAGACCTAATTCAGAGTTATAATGTAGAGGTGGCATTTTTGACCCATTTCTAGAAGTGGGTTGAGTTGAGTAATGTTTTATCTCAACTGGGTCACATCCAAATTTTGGCAAAAAGGGGATTAGGTACCTAAAGCTCTCATTTTAATAGTTTGTTAACGTAATTATAACTGAAACATAAACTATTTAAAAAAAGTTTACAAAAGTGTGGGTCAACCCGTTTCAACTGGTACTCCAAAAATTGAAAATTGATCATTTTTGTAACAGCATGAGTCTTGATCAGTTACCCGACCTGCTCATTTTGCCACCTAGTTTATCATTTTTGGCAAAGATAAAATAACTTGTTTGATTTATTAACCCTCTCCCTTGGTGTCAAACTTTATGTTAATTTTGGCTAAAAAAACATAGAGATCCTAAGATATGATTTGTAATGTAAAAATCTGCTGGTTCAATTTTAGATTATCCAACATCTATCTTATATCACATATTATAACAAATACATGTTTCATAACGGAATACGCTGAAACCTGGTAGCATCTGGCTATAACAAAACACCTAGTTTACTGACATTATGTGCAACGAAAACCAAGTAAAAGAGCAGTAATACATACCAAACGTCCATATATAGCTATGGGAAGATCACATTGAACACAGAAATGGACACGTTCGCCAAGAGGGCGACGGGACCTACGACCAACAGTCTTGACAAGAGTGACACCATTAGCAGCCAAACCAAGGCTCTTGGCCACGGGAAGCTCGGCAATGTTAAGGTGGTCAGGGCATGCAACAGTCACAGTCTCCCCTCCACCACTTTCCGAAGCTGCAGTAGCCTTGTTGCTAAGGCGTATCTGAAGCATCTTAAAGCACTTTCTCGTCTCAACCACAAATCGATTGTCAAATAGTTTTCTACTGCACGATGAAAGAGTTGTTAGCTTTTTATTTACCCAAATTGAAAACTATAAGGGAGCATTTGGTTCATGATTGGTTGTTAAAAGGATTATGAATCTATCTATAAGAAGGTATATGATGAAACTAAACATCTCGTAATAACCATTTTAAGATTTTTAGCAATAACAAAGGTTTTCGGCGAGTCCCAAAAAGATTGCTGTTAAAGAACCTGGGAATCAGGGACGGATATATGTAGTAATAAGTATGGGGGCCAGTCCCCCCCCCCCCCCCCCTCGGCTAGCCGAAAAAGTTGAGATTTTAGTGTACTTTTTTGATTTTTTTTTTTTCGAATAGTGCCCCGGCCCCAAAACTCAATGGCCCCCACCCACACTACCTAAAAGGCCCATCAGCCATTCAACACTCTAAAAGCACTTATAAATCCTGCGCATCTCTAAGTAAACGTACTTTGTTATATTCATTAACATCCTAGTTTTTTCCTTCCAGCATTTTTGTTGGCTATTGTCAAAAAAAAAAAAAAAAAAAAAAATCCGATTTTCCTATATCTCAGACACCAAGTATTAAAAGACATTAGATTAAAAAGTTGAGTATCATTAATAACATTAGATTAAAAAGTTGGACTAGGTTAAAAAAAATAAAAAACTGTAAATTGTATTAAAAGACACCAAGTAGAACAAATAGAAGATTAAAATGCCCAAGAATTGAATAATTACCCCCTACTAGTAGATGAATCAAAATCGCAGGAGCAGTCAGGGTTTTTTTTTTTTTTTTTTCTCGTTTGATTGAATGAATGGATGTGTTGTATGCAAACTGATTATGAACAGCGGGTTGGGTCACGGGTCAAACCGGATCAGACTCGGGTTCATTAGTTAGTCGGGGGGTGTTTGGTATGAGGGTTTTTTTTATTGAATGAATATTATGGAATGACTTTCAATCTTATTGCATGTGTTTGGTTGGTGGGTTTTTTATTTGAATATGGATTAACTTTAAACTTATGTAATTTTTTAAACTCACCAAAGGTAATGGGTTTGTAACCCATTCCAATTCCTATTCCTATGTAATTCTCTTGTTTGACCAAACGCCCTCTTAAATGTTACTCCTTTATGAAAGAATTTATAATTTCGTCTTAACTACTACCAAACAAGCAAATTTTATAGTTTTTGCATGTATTAATAGACGTATAATTTATCTCTGCTTCTTATAAAGCATGAATATGCATTCTTTAAACTTAAAATGTTTAAAATTTAAGTAATATTAGGTGTTTATAATACCTCTTTAACTTAAATGCTTAAATGGCAAGTAATGTTAGTAGACTGTTATATATTTGATTATAAATAGTAACATTATTTACAATTAAATTAATATTTGAAATATTGTTTAATCTTTAAATTTTTATTATTTTTTGTTTCTAACTCATGAACTTTGTTATCGTAATAACTACAAATTGAATCTGTAAGTTTTGCATCAAGTATTAAACCATAGGGTTAGGGGTGTAAACGAGTCGAGTCGAGCCGAGTAATGCCAAGCTCGAGCTCGATCGAGCTTTATATTTCGAGCTCGAGCTTGACTCGTTATATAAAACTCGAGCTCGAAGCTCGACTCGAGCTCGATTATTTTCATATTTAAGGCTCGAACTCGATGAATACTCGACATATCAAGCTCGGCTCGACTCGATTTGTATGAAAATTAAGTATATATATGTATATAAAAAAGTAAAAGTGTAATTTAGTTGAAGCTCGTTAAGGCTCGCGAGCTTCACGAGCAGAGTATTTTCGAGCTCGAGCTCGACTCGAAAATATACTCGAGTAGCTCGAACTCGAGCTCGACTCGTTTACATCGAGTCGATTTCGAGTAGTTTACGAGTCGATCCCGAGTAGCTCGCGAGTTGTCTCGTCTTGTTTACACCCCTACATAGGGTAAGGATCCAGTGAGAAGAAAACTTATAACGAGAAGGATGAGAAATAACTATGACTACATATTTGAGATGTGTCGATTTGAATTAGATGCATCTCTATTCATTTAGATGCATCCCAATTAGTTTCAAAAGTAATTTTGAAGTGAAAACGATGCAAAGTAGTACTTGCAACAAATTTGACCCATAAAGGACGAAAAAGATGTAGGATTGCTCTATCTTGCTAAAATGCATCTAATATATGTATATGCATCTAATTTTTAGCTAGAAAATATATTAGGGTGCATCTAAAAGATTAGGGATGCATCTAATTCAAGTCGATGCATCTCTAATATGTGGTTATAGTTATTTTTCATCCTTCTCATTTTAAGAGTTCTTCTCATTTGATCCTAAGTCTTAAATGATAACCACAATTTCACAAATATAATTATTTGTCGCTTTACACTGTAGCTGCGCGCGGGTGTTCGTCTAGTTATGAAAATGATGAAAGCACTTAAAAAACATATTTTTTTTTTAATATTTTTTAAAGTTATAAAGTAAATATTAATAATTTGTAAATGTTCAGTAGTTAATTTACTACAACTAATAAATGTTACTATCTTATAAAATCATGAATATTAATAAATTTTATTTAATATGTGCTAGATTGAGATAAAAAGTTTGGAATGTAATTGTGTGAAATTTTATGAAAATTTAAAGAATCTTAACAATTTTTAAATATATTCTTAGTCGTTCTAAGATTGGATAACAACTACATATCTCTTTGGTATTTTCATGTACTTAGGCAAAGAAAAAAAAATTCTTCTCTCTTTTGCCAACGCATAACATGCACATTCGGCTAGTATTCTTTTATAGAAACGGAAAAATGTTATTGATTCGGAAAGAATGTCGGCGAAAGCTCAAGTATTTGCTACATTTTGCTTAAAAGAGCAAAGTTGTCATTAAGCATATGGCAAAAGAGTATTTTGTTACTACATCTTTTTAGCAACCTTAATTTGCAAGCAAACTATATTACAAGTGTGTACCTGCCACCGAACATTGTTAAATACATGGCTCTTTGTTGATACCGTTTCTATTGCTGAAACTATCTCTATCTCTATGTTAGGTGACACTTTTTCACTATGTTTATTTTTAACGGCCCGGTTTGGCACCCTATGTTGACAACCAGATCAACCATAGTTATGTAGATTTCAACTACTTGGTGTGGTGGATGCGTTCACATTCAATGTGTATGAATGTTTATCATCCTCTGTGATTTTGGGTGCCAACTAATGAAACCATTAGATTTATAGTGATACGCTATGAACATTTTACTCTGGGCAATTGCTACTAGAAAGTGTAGGTGTTCCACGATTATGTCTTCACCACAACTTTCTATGTCTACTTACATATCTAGATAGGAAAAATTGCCTAATATAACTCGCAGTTAGGCCTACTCATGATAATACCATCAAATTTGCATCATGGATGTTAAATGACTTGACTATTAAAATGAGTAGTTGAATTACCTATTATATATATGGGTGATAGTTACCCTAGTTGTGGAATCGTTTTATGGTTGTGTAGTTAACACTAGTAGTGCGCGCACAACCCACATATTCTCGAAATAGTCGCTCGTTCTAAGATCACTTAAGTGTTTTACTTCAACATTGATTTCAAAGAATGGTTAACAATAATTTGAAAGAAAGAGCATAGTAAGCAGAAGGTCAAAAGCAATTCATTGTCCATCCAACTAAAGCTAAAGCCCATGTCTCAAACACGTAGGCATAACCTTGCACCAATATATATATATATATATATATATATATATATATATATATATATATATATATATATATATATATATATATATTTTTGGGTAAAAGGGTTAATTCACCCTGGCAAAATACATTATCCAAAAAACGTTGAAGTACAAAGGACGAGGGTGACTCCCTCGACTCAGTCCCTTAGGACACTTGCAAGACACCTATCTAAGAATGACAAACCATTCTTAAAACTAACCTGCACAACATGTGCAACTAACCAAACAAACATGCTAAACAAAAGCAACTACTATATGAACAAAAAACTACAACGGCTATAAGATTACAAATAAAATTAAGTTCTTGAATCATCACACGTCGTCGTAGAAGTCCATAACCTTCAATGATGCAGCATTGGATCAACAATATTGAAATCAGTACTTGATATAGATAAAACCAATGTACTCACCAACCAACCACAAGACCCCACCAACAACAAGTCAAAGCATACGCAATATGAACCAAGCTTGAGGATTAAGTGGACTTGTACATACAATAGGGTCCAAACCCTAACATCCATCAAAAGAAAGCAGCTTCGATCCCATGCATAAAATAGAACCAGAATATGAAGATCGAACCACCCATAAACGATCCATAGAAATAAGAATTACTATTGATCGAGTCAAGGATTTTTCAATAAGATACCCGAGAAACTTAACTTACATATACCAAACTTCAAATCACCATAGTAGTCCAAAACTTCCAGCGTCGTCCAAATATACAATTTTATGGTCCTCAAATTGAAAAGACAGTTCACAAGTTTCACACAACGGTTGGTGAGGGACTCTAAAACCACGGATAGAGCAGCAAGCTCAAAACTCGCTCCAAAGGTGTATGTTGAGATGCAAAACTGAACACCAATAAGAAAAACCAACAAATATGTATAAACCCAACGCACATCCACAATAGCAGCTCCTAACCATCAGTAACCACTCGTAGAAGTGGCTCAATATGAGTACCAAGCTTAGATCTGCCAAAGAACGTAGAACCCAAAACTTCAATCCAACCGCAACACCATGCTTAAAGACTAGTTTTAGGACGATAATAGGGTTTAACAAACCCCAACTTCCAGCAATATCAATCATAGACCAACCAAATAATCGTACACTAACAGGTCATAGATCGAGAACTAGGGTTTTTGAATAAGGAGCCCTAAAACTTAACTTCCCAACCATATTAGCATCGATCAATCATCAGAATAATAGCAATAACATCATCGATCAATAGCAGATAACAAGAATAGGGTTATCAAAACCCTAACATCCAAATTGACAACCACTCTCCCATAACCCACATCCATAACATAGCATCCATACGGAACTGACCAGCACACAAACCCTAACAAGGGTTTCTTGCAATTCAAGATCGACCAAAGAATAAACCTTAAGCATATGATCGATCCTACCCAAACCCTTCCACAGATCGTACCAAGATAGAGGATAACAATTAATAAAAATCGTCAAGCATATATAGAATAAATAGGCACGATCCCAAACCGACTATAGATATAGCAATGATAGCACATGTCCAGCAGAATAAAATTCGACCAAAGATATATGTAGATCGATTAACAAACCGACTATATACAAAAAAGATAACCAAGATCGAATACAGAAAACCAAAGGCGATTTTAACCCTAACAACCCTAAATCGAAACACCAACTTTGATCTAAATCTTAAAAAACTAGCAACGATTAGAGAATTCCAATGATAAACGCAATGTTTAAACACTAGGAATGATCAAATCGTTACAAGAATTAAAGGATTTAGATTAAAGTTGAGGAGGAACGATTAGAGAATGGTGGGGGAAAAAATCGCCCCTAGTGGGAGAGAAAATTAGGGTTAAGGCTCTCTCTCTCTCTCTCTCTCTCTCTCTCTATATATATATATATATATATATATATATATATATATATATATATATATATATATATATATATATATATATATATATATCTATTTGTTAGATCGGTTTTTAAGAAAACCACTCTATTAGAAGTGATCTATTTAAGCTTTTGTGTAGTAGTGTCAACAACCACCACCGCTTATAACAACTATTGACTTTTTCTGTATATTAGTGCCAATTATTGTTGCTTTCAATCTTTTTGTTGCCATTAACACAACATTACGCGGGTATTATGCTAGTTTGATTTAATTGGTATAAGGTCGCTAGTATTTTCAATAGCTAGTTACTATCAAGTATTACCTTATACTACTAATCCACATGAGGCATTAAAATAATATTTGTTTTTTGGGCTTCATGCTTGGGCTCTTTTTGGCCCTTCATGCTTGGGTTTTTTTTCTTCTACATACTACTCCCTCCGTCCCAATTTATTTGTCCACTTTTGACTTTTGAAGTCTTTCTTTTACAACTTTGACCTCAAATATTCTTTTTTGTGTTGTATAATACTTGATGCAAAATATATGAATTAATTGAGTTTTAAACGTATTTTTATTGGGTATAACTTCCATCAAGTATTATATAACACAAATAACACAATTTAAGGTCAAAGTTGAGAATGAAAGACTTCAAAAGTCAAAAGTGGACAAATAAATTGGGACGGAGGGAGTATTAGACTTGAGGCAGGTTTTTTTTTTATTAAAATATAGTTTTTTTTTTGGCTTCTCAAACCAAACAAATCCAACCCTCAAAATTCCAACAACAACAACAAGAAATAATACTCCCTTCGTCATCAAGATCAAAAACAACAACAATAACATCAAGACCCTCACCGAGTCACGGGTTTACTCGGTGAGTCCATTCCGAGTCGCGGCCGAGTCGAGAACCAAAAGAGATCCACACGATTTTTGATGGTAAAAACGTTAATAACATCATTTTTATAAAAGATTTAACATTAAAATCGGTTTAATAAAGATTTAGTAAAACTAGGGTTTCAAAAATATTTGTTAAAAATAAAGATAAGGGCGCGTGGGGACGCATATTACCGTCGGAAAAAAAGGGAGGGGTGGCGGAGTCTGGGTGGTGATGATGGTGTTCGGTGGTGGCGCGTAGAGGGGGTTGGTGGGGGAGCCGAGAGGTGTAGGTGGTACGGGTGTGACGGGGATATCACGATCTATAAGTTGGTGCAAGAAAATTAGGTGGTCGGAAAAATATTCCGGCGGTGGCGCCGGAATCTGCTGGTGTTCCGGTGGGTGGGCGGCGGCCGGATAATTCAAGAGAGAGAGAGAGTTTTGAGTAGGTGTGTGTGTGTTTATAGTAAATAAAAATGAAGAAAATGATATTTGTGGGGTATTTATATTAAGAAAAGTTATAGGGTGGTTTTTGAATTAAATAAAAGTGTAGGGTGAAATGAAAAAAGTAAGTCAAGGGACCAAAACTGCCAGCGTAATAAACTTCTCACGATAAACGCTTCGGGGTCCAAACGACATAGCAAACGAACTCGAAAAATTACGAAACTTGCGCCATTGTTCACGGAATAATTTTTCCAATAACATCAAGCATAAACTTCAGAGTCTTTCTCAAACTCAAAATAATTATATATAACAATGTAACTCATCTGTTATGCAATTTATCTTTTCAACAATCATTTACTTTGCTAGCCAACTTTTCTTTTGAACAATCATTTGCTCGACTACCAATATACAACCTATAATATGCATAACTATGTAGCAAACATTGCAATCTTTAAATTTTTTGTTGCACCATTTCTACTTTGCAACACTTACTGAAAACTTCTTTAGCAAAACACCCGCGGCAACGCGCGGGTGCTCCACCTCGTATATATAAAACCCAGGAATGTGGGATGCCAATTTGTGGCTGAAAATGTGGGATGCACTATTTTGGTCCGAAAACAAAAAACCCATATTACTGCAACAAAAAATGTTCTTTTGCACGCTAAACCATATTACTGCGACCATAAACCGAAAACAAAAAAGCCGCCGCAACGCGGCGGGTCACTTATACCTCGTTCCTAAAGAAGGAAGTAAAGGCTTCTCTACATAAAACAAATAACAGGGGAAAGAATAAATAACTCAATCTCATGGTTGGAATTAATCTTGTTAGGCCTAGGCCCAAGCACGGTCTTGTTTTTGTTGGATTCAACATCTGATCACGGCCTTGGCCCAATAAATTTATTTTAACTTCATCAACGCTCATTATGTGCTACTAAACTCGCACATTTTGTACAACATGATATTAGTTAAAGTTAAACAACAACATCAACCTCAACATTAATATTAATGTCAACTAAACAAAGTTAAATCTTTCAACAAAATTTTTTTTTACAAAATAGTAATTGATATTAATACATAATGAAAAACTCATGCATACTTATTAGTTGTAATTTTATAATAATTTTCACGGGTAAATTCTTATATATATAGAAAACAAAAATTTTAAAATAAATTTGATTTATGTGTAAACCCATGTGATCAAAGAACCTTTGGCCCAATAACATTACAAGAAGACACGCTCAAGAATCCAATACAAGGTCGATGCCACGGTTATATTTACAATTTCTGCTAACTATTTTTCTTACTTTCGCACATGTTGATGTTCTAACTTTTTAAAATATACATAAGATTTTCTGTTTTTAAACGATAATACTATATAATTAAATTTTTCTGAAAAAAAACCCGTGCGTGCACGGGTATTATAATTAGTTCCTTTCAAACAATGACATTCCTACCTAGGGGTGTTCACGGATCGGGTAATATCCACGGTCACCGAAAACCGAAACCGAACTGAACCGAAAAAAATTGAACCGAATTCATAACCGAACCGACTTGGTCAAAACCAAACCGAACCGAACCAAAGTAAATAACCGATTATTGGTTTGGATATGAGTTTGACAATGAAAAACGAAAACCAAATTCATATAAATAAATATTTTTGCTATATATTTATAGGAAAAAGAAATCACTAAAACTCTTTCTTAGTATAAATATAACATTATTTAAGCTTGACAAAAAAATTTGCTAAAAATATACTACCTCCGTCCCATATTAAATGTCCATTTTGACTTTTTGGAGTGTTTTTTGTTCAACTTTGATCTTAAATTCTATTACTTGTTTTATATAATACTTGATGCAAAATATATGAATGGATTGGGTTTTAAATGTATTTTAAATGGTATAATTTTTATCAAGTATTATATAGCACAAATAAATTTATTTACGGTCAAAGTTTAACAAGAATGACTTAAAAAAAATCAAAGTGGACATTTAATATGGGACGGAGGGAGTATATGATTAACTAAAAAATAATTAAAATTATGTAATTCGGGTTATTCGGTTTGGTTTTCGGTTATAGGTGTTCGGTTTTGGTTATTCGGTTCGGTTTTTGGTTCTGTTGAATCAAATTTGAATTCGGTTCGGTTCGGTTTTCGGTTTTACCCAAATTTTTTTAATCGAATAAACCGAACCGAATAAATTGAATAACCCGATAACCGAACTGATGAGCACCCCATTCATACCGATTCCAAATGTTTGGCTACAGATTTAATGCTAAAGTATGATGCTAATAGATCCAAAACCATTCTGTAAAGGTGATTTTTTTTTAACCTTTACCAGATCGGAATATTGTAAACCCAACTTTGAACCACTTACTATTATTGATCACTATAATATGATACTAGAATGGAAACTTGCATTTCTATGACTCAAGATGACACTTACTTCAACTTGACTTAGATGTATTTGATAAAGCCTTATCAGAATGAAGGAATGAATTTCATACCAATTGAAGGTATTGGTTAGTGGGTACAGGAATGAAAAGGAAATATCAAACTTTAATATGAGCTATACGTTAATCCCACTACCACACACTCAAAGTCTATGCTAGCCTCGTAACCGGTTTTCAACATAGATCAATAGACTTGCATCTTATCAATTTTAAAAATCTTTGCTCTACAAATTTGCAAATTTGGTTATTGGTAGTTGGTATTGGTTACAAGGGAATTGAAAACCGAAAAAAGCCTTCGCAATCGAAGGTGAAAACGAGAAAAAGACGTTATTTATTCTTCCTTTAAAAGATATCTTGTTTGTATAAGTAAAAGAGGATGACACCATCATTTGCCACATTTTCTGATGAAACAATATAAAGAACGAGCATACTTCTTGTTGTTTTGTGCATATGGAATGTTTTCCCCGAATTCCATTGCGCCTTCCTGGTTGTTTTTTCATTTGGAATTATTGATCTAAAGTTTCAAATTTTGGATTTTTGATTGGCCATAATATAAAATCCGGCCTTTTAACATTCATCCATTTTCTTGCCCTGTCAAAACGTTTAGGATAAATAAACCATTAGCATTTAGCATGAATGAATTTGGGATAATTTTATGTTATCATAAACTAGTGAACGAACAAATATGTGATGATGGATATTTCTTTTCTTTTTTTCTCCATTCCAAAAAACTAAACCAAACAACAATATTGAAGATGATACTTAAATTCATACCTATTAGTTTTTCCTACTAAAACGATTGTTATATCGATAGTCATTCATGACAACAAATCAAACGCATAATCAATTTTTAGACCACATTGTTAAAACTATAATTTTCTTCCTCCAAATGGCAAGATTACCCCTAACGTAGTGTATTTTAATATATTTTCAATATATGATACATGACTAACAAAAACACAACTATTATATAACCTCTGCGCACAAAATAACATTACCAAAGCTATACCTTTTCGAGACCAACACACCTCGATGCACATAAAGATAATCCTACAAGATATCACGATACAGTACGAAAGGTTATGAAACCATGCGATATTACCGCAAAGCCCGTGCGAAGTATTTCTTCACTATACAAACATGTGATTTTTTTTTCCATAAACCTCAAAACATGGTGTTACATTTCATGCCATAATCTCTTCCAAGTCAACATCGTTCTTCTTTACCCCCAATTACTTTTGTATTATTATTAAAAAGTAAAGTTTCTTTTTTGGATCTCCTGTGACCAAGTCAATCAATTACAAGGTAAGTCTTGCTCCTAGGGGTGGCAATTCGGGTCGNATATATATATATATATATATATATATATATATATATATATATATATATATATATATATATATATATATATATATATATATATATATATATATATAGGGGTGGCAATTCGGGTCGGGTTCGGGTTGGCGGGTTCGGGTTGACAGGTTGGCGGGTCAGAAAACCTTAACCCGGACCTGACCCATTTAATTAATCGGGTCAGCTATGTCAACCCTAACCTGTTTACACATAACCTGAACCTGACTAGTTTAACCCGTATATATAGTTGGGTTGGCGGGTTAAATAGGTTACACTGGTTTAATATGTTAAACGGGTTTCGGGTTGACCATGTAACCCATTTATATACTAATGTTAGCACATTAAATGGGTTAAATAGGTTAAATGGGTTTGTGGGTCGACCCGTTTAACCCATTTAACCCATATAATAAAATATAAATAAATTTAATTTAAGAAAAAAAATCTTAAGTGGGTTAGCGGGTCGACCTGTTTAATTTATTCCCAACCCGAACCTGACCTGTTTTATAAACGGGTTAGATGGGTCGACCCAAACCCGACCCGAAATCAATTTACACTCAACCCGAACCTGTTAATTTTCGTGTCGGTTTCAGGTCGGGTTTCGTGTCGGGTCAGAAATTGCCACCCCTATATATATATATATATATATATATATATATATATATATATATATATATATATATATATATATATATATATATATATATATATATATATATATATATATATATATATACACACACACTAGTTATAATACCCGCGCATGCGCGGGGTTTCTTCTAAAATTTTAAATAACATATTTTTGTTTATTAAAAAACAGATAACTATGTTAGTAAGGCAAGGCGTTATGGTATATCATCACCTCAATATAGCATTGTGTATAGCTTTAAGCTAATTCATTATTACTTTTTATGAATGACAATGATATCATGCTTACTAATATATTTTTGTGTGCAAAATTGTTCATTGTCATAAGTATGAGCTATTTACTATTAAGGAAAAAAAGTGATCAATAGAACTCAAATTGAATCTTACAGTATATGTATAATAATTATTTCACTCCAAAGCGGAACTCCATAAAAAATGAAAAAAATAAATTAGTATTACATTTATAATTTAGTGCAACTTTCTTCCTAATTGGTTAAAAAATCAAAAGTAGAAGAAACATCAGTTTGATGATTAATGGATATAGTATGATATTTCGTATAAGGATAATCTGAATAAGCAGATAGATAACACAAGTTATATTCAAATTTAAATGGGCCAAAACGCAACATAAAAGAAATGCAGTAACATTCTAAAGTTTAGAAACACTGCAACTTCTAATTTTACATTTCTCCCATGTACCGTTTGATAGTAAGATTTGTTTAGTGCAGCTTTAAGGAACTAAAGTCATGATACATTTACTGATTCATCGATTTAATATGTACTGCAATTCTTCATTTCTTTTTTTCTTTTTTTCAAATGTCCATAAATAGTAGCAAATTAACTTTAAACTGCATGTTCATGATTCTTGAAAAATAGGTATTTCACAGCTCCTCTGCCTCAATGAATCTACCATATATGCTTCTATCATGTTACGGTAAATATAACAATAGTGAAATGCCTGGCCTCATATTGAACAACGGGCGACTTTATTCACGCACAGCCACCGAAACATCAACCCCAATTGTCAGCATCCTCGAGATATCCAACAGTAAGCTTTGTGATGTCTAAGGAAAACGGGTCTTGGAGAAAAAAAATTCTTGACAAAAAGTCATTAGGAGCTATACCCCGAATAGCATCTAAGAACAATCGCACAATCAACAGCACTTCTACACAAATGGCCAATTTTATCCTTTAAAAAAAAATATAATAATNCATTATTACCAGAGTCTCAGACAAGCTCAACACACCGGGTCGACCAACCACACCAAAAGTTGGCCTTAATGCAGTCACCCACACTGAGCAGCAGCGTAAGTTATTGAACCTGCTATTTCGGACTCCATAAAGGAACCATACCAGCTGAAGTGCAGGCAACGGGCCCAGCAGATGAACCTGTAAGTACTCCTCAATGTTCCATGGGTCTCTGGTTCGACCACCGAACCAAATATCATCATATGCCAGTTATCCAGTAACCAACCGCCCTTGCGGACTTCAACCTGTTTTAAGAGATAAATGTCAACTTTAAAACAACTCAACCTGTTAACTTATGAATGGGTCGTTTCGGGTTATGTTCTATATCTAATGGGTATTTTCAGAATTCTAATGAAGGATGATAATGCAATCCCCTGTCGGTTCTTGCGAATATCTTCCTATTATCTTAAAAAATAGGAATATTGAGCTCTTTTAGCACCCTTCTCAATCTCGAGCATTTAGATTTAAACAAAATAGTATACACGTTCTAGAATGTACGCATCAACATTGCAGAGCGGCATTCTTATCCCTATGATAGAGAGCAAGGGCTGCAAAGCCATAAATAAAGGATCACGACACAAAGTACTCATAGGCCTAACATTGCTCTAAGGACCATGTCAAAGCAATAAATGTGAAAAATCAACAAACCATAGTGATCATTTATTTAATTTACTCAAAATTATAATATAAAGCAACTAAAAGGCCGTTTTAGTTGGATTACCATGCCACTATTTAAGCACCCACCATTGTTGTTCATTTTATGAATCTATCTTGTCTAACGGGTACAATTGAGAGTAAAACACAATAAATACATAAATAAAAGCTTTTGAGTACAATTAACTTGCAAAATGGGTAATTTCGAGAATTTATCATGCCTAACAGGTCAAACGGATTAACTGAACTTACATAAAGTTACTGGTGGTGGATTTTGAACTTGTGGATCAGGTTCCTCAACTTGGGAAACCTTCATACCCGAGAATACAATAGCAGGATCCTTAGTTGGAGAAGCTTCAAAACGGTCCTCAAATTTCCAAAGAGGTAGATCCTGCATATTGGCAGGACTTTCAGCTCCACAACATATGCTGAAGTGGGACCCAATTCGAGCAATCACATATGTGCATTCCAGCTTTCCACAAGTCACTGCATCATCAAATATAGTCGTATGCATACATCAATAGAATAGTTACATAAATGGAAAAGTTTAGAGCTGGGAAGACGGGTCAAAATGGGTCGAGCTGAAACAGGTATTTTTCAAAATGGACCACAACAAGCTGTGTTGACTATTTATTATTTTATGTGTTAAATATCATTAAAAGGTAATAGTCTTAAGATAATAACCCAAAAAGTCTTTGAATTTAAATATTTAGGAGGTTGTATGCAATAAGAATAGACTTTCGGAAAATTTGAACCATTTGACCCATTCCCCTTTTAGCTAATCTTTTTTATTCATTTGAGACGATACTACCCAAATCGACTCACTTATAAGTAACTCGTTCATATTGTTACCTACAATAATTCTTTATACGGTGAAGTGCAAATTTACATGACAATAGCAGCCTTACCTGACTTAATACCATATGTTAATCGTAGCCACTTATTTGTAATGAGTTGTAACATAGGAACAGTCTCCACCCTTCTATCAAGATGAATGTGGGAGATTATGATGACTCACTCCTTTTCCGCATTTACAATGATAAAATTACAATCAGATTGATTGAACTGGATCTCTAACTGATCTATCTCAAGTGGAGAGGACAATTGTGATATGAGTGACAATGTAATTTGGCTAAGTGCATGGGGCTTAACAATCTGTTTCATGAAAAGCTACTGATGTAAGAAGGACCATTCTAAGGGGACTCACAAGATCATTGTCATACCTACAAACAATAGTAGATTTGATGTTTTTAGTGACTAACAGAAGAGACGAATAAGATTCTGAATAAATATAATACTTTCCATTAAAAACTACAACAGTTTAGAAACATGATAACACAGCTATTCTACCACCTAGCATGATGAGTTATCAGCAATCTAAACACAGCTTAGTTAATCAAACTCACAATCTTAAAAAACAAATAAGCTAAATTTACAAAACAACTAACAAAAATAAGAAACAATAATTCATAATAGTAAGTTTAGACATCTTCCCATCCAATCTAATCACACAACTCACACGGTTCCGCAAACTGATAAAAGGAACCATGAAAATTAAAGCATCAAGATGTAAAAGTGACAAAACAAACAATATAATGTGACTCGTAAATTACAAATAAAGCTTACCCTTTCGGACCACCAAATTAATAATCTTGGGATAGACAACCTTGTAATCTCACCACACACCCGAAAGTGTCCCTCAGAGAGTAGTCCTAAGATGCAGCATACCAACAAAATACATTTTTTTAGCAAAGTGTAGTATAAGGAAGATACACTATCAAAATTATCATTAACACCAAATCCCTAATAAATACGGACTGTCTACTAGAAAGATCAGTGCCGTATTTTAATAACTAAACCTAATTCAGAACTACCAATCCTTTCACTCTCTAATGTTCTTTCTTGCCATCTTTGTTAATTAAACTACAGTTTCAATAAAACCCTAAATTTTTTCGTCTAGATTGAAACAAAATTAAACCCTTTTAAAGTACAAAAAGACTACATATCAATTTCAAACAAAATCAAGAATTCACACATTAAAAATCATACCATTAGGAAGAGTTTTTGTTCTTTCTTAACTAAATCATCATCGGAAGCATTGCATGAAACATATTTTCATCAATTAGTTTTCAAATCGCCAAATATTTTATTTAGGGTTTGACTTTTTGAGTTAAAACTTAAAAGTGTTGGAATTGTGGTTCGACTGGAATGTGAATTGTGGCTCAATTGGAATGGTTGGGTGGTTCTGTTTTTCTATGTTTCAGTTTTAACCTTTAATTATCTTGTATAATACTCCGCTTTTTTTAACTTTTAGTTTTTTATATTTTTGACACATGTATTTTTCTACTCAATTTACTCAAAAACGAATTTTAATAATTTTTTTTCCTAAATCAAGAAATATTTAGGGTCTATTATTAAATATCTTGAAAAGAAAATTAATAATAATAAAAAGAATATTACCAAATAAGGTATGATTTGAATGAAAAAGTCCCCACCAGGGGTTTTGTTTTATTATATATATATATATATATATATATATATATATATATATATATATATATATATATATATATATATATATATATATATATATATATTAAATATATATATATATATATATATATATATATCAAACAGTTTTTTACACTCCCTCCTCTTTCATTCATGTTATCCACTTATCCCTATGCCATAACTCATCATCTATAAACAAAATAGAGTACATATGATCTTCAAATTATAATTGTAATGCAAAATTCATTTGAAAAAAATTGACAATTGATGACAAAGGATGATAGCAATCAAACATTAGTTTTTGGAGTTAGGGATAAATCTCTTAATTGTGTTAACAGTTAAGGGCAACTACTATAGCCTTGCATAATATATATTACTATACAATATTAGAGAATTTTCATGTTAATGACACGAGTGTATATCCTCTTAAATTATATGTATATTTATCCTTTTACACACACAACAATATTACTTTTATTTTTTATTTTTATTTTATTATTATTTTTTTTCACTTATTATTTCTTTACATCCAAGCCGTCAGTTCTGATACTTGTCAGAATCATGTGAGTAAGAATATAAGTATTAACAAGCAGTAGGAATATATATCATATCTCTAATAACACTATGCATTACCATAAACTACTATGTTTTATTATAGTTACAAAAGTCATATTATAATAAGGGTTTCAAACTTGTGCCGCATGGGCATAGGATTAACTTTAAATGTCATCAGATTCTTTTTGAAAGACTAACTTTCGAATAAAAATTAGTGGAATGCTGGACACAAATAAGAATAGAATTATAAAAAAAAAATAATAATAATAATAAATAAATAAATAAATAAATAAATAAATAAAAAACAAAAAAAAAACTACACGCTGACATTTCAGGGAGTGATTGGTCTAATCAGAGAGAAGATAGAGAAATGATAGCAAAATAGACTAATTACTTCCTGACACATAAAAGTGTGATTTTATTTTATTTTTATTATTTTATTATTATAATTATTATTATTTTTGTGAATAAGTCTTAAGCGAGTCTAGCATTTCTCTAAAAATTATTCTTTTTTAGCCCTTGTCACTTTTAAAATAAAAATTGTCCTTGGATCTAGTATCTTTTCTAACTTGTCCATCCATTTTAGTCTTTCAAGAAGAATCTGATAGTATTTAATGTTTCTTATCCTATGCCCATAGGTCACAAGTTAAAAAAAACCCAAGGGCACGTTTGGTAGAGAGAATTTCAAAGAATTGAAATGAAGTAGAGAATGTAAATTCAAATGATTCAATTCTAATGTTTGGTAATAACATAGACTTGACCCGAAAAATAAAATAAAAAATAAAAAAAATAAAAATAAAATAACATTTTGTCATATGACTCACATGTATTTGTTTGTTTATTTTTTTAAAAAATTTTATTTTTTCTTAATAACAATTCTACAAAATATATATTTAAAAAATATATATATATATATATATTTTAAATTATTTTTAATTTCATTTAAAAAAACTTATTTTTTTAATAAAATTATTTTTATTTTTTTTAAATTTATTTTTTATAAAATTAATTAAAAATATTATTTAAAAAAAATTATGTTTTCTAAATAACAATTCTATAAAAAATATATTTAAAAAATATATTTTTTTAAATTAATTTTTATAAAAAAATATATTAAAATTTTAAAAACTCATTTAAAAAAAAATTATTTTAAAAATAATTATTTAAAATTGATTTTTTAATTTATTTTTTATAAAGTTTATTTTAAAAAAATTATATGTTTTTTAAATTAAACAAAATATTTTTTTGAATAATCTATTTGACACTAAAATACACATGTAAGTTAAAAAAGGAAACAATACATATCGTAAAAATATCTTACAAAAATTAACCATTTTCATTTATCCAATTGCCCAACAAAATGTGATGGAAATGAAAATTTAAAAATTACACTATCAATTCCTTATTAATTCTTTCCGATTCTTCACTTTTTATTTCTCTCATCTACCAAACAATGGAATTCAATTCATTTCAATTTCTCTTATCTCATTTCTCTTTACCAAACACACCCTTATATCTTATATTATGTTAGCCTTTATGGTACTACATAATAACCCGAATCCTTTTTCATCAACTATTGCACCCGTTGTCTTTATTTGGTTGAAAACTTACCTAAACTAATATTACTAAACCATAAAATTTGGGCAGTGTCACAACACCTATGACACCCCTCTAGTTTCTTGGTTGGTTCAACTAAGGGCATTTGCAACCAACGGGCCTCTGGTCTAGTGGTATGGAGGTTTTACCCTCCTAGGTAAGGTCTCAAGTTCGAGTCTTGTCTAGGGCGATAGGGGTTTCCTCCCGCGTACATAAAGGGAAGGGTGTCATTGCCTTCTGGGCTGGACCCAACCTGATTGTGTGGGCTCGCTACGCCTTCTAGGCTAGGGGCTATGTAGCCACAATTACCGTTAAAAAAACCTAAGGGCATTTGCATCTATTTAGCTTTATCCAATGACTATTGTTTTAAGAACAATTGATTAACTCTTCTGTTTTATATGTTTCAATTGACATGTTTAACTCTAAACATTGTCTACTATGTTTCATGATATTGTTATAGATTTAGGCCATAACTTTAAAAGTTTATATATCAAAACAAACTGAATATACGATGTTGGTGCGCATTTTCTTATGGTATTACAGTACTATTTTGTTGTGCATTTTCATCTAATCTCTACTTGATTATGTGATCTTTAATTTGTATCCTATTCTCAAGTATTTATTTTAGCTGCCCGTGTTGAACACGGGTTCTAATTTAGTACAATATTATACTTTATAGTTGCCTTGAAACAACGTAAAACTACATGAAAATAAATTAGTCCATATACAAGTATTGTGGTTTCTCAACTGATAAGGATAATTGTAATCTCATGACAATGATGCACAAAAGAATACTTCTAAATGCTATTCATAGATCCTTGGTGGCAATTAATATTGTCATATTCACGGATAAGAAGAAAGATGCAACAAGAAGACACGAAAATTATATTAAAAAACATAACTGTTGTTCGTTGGATGATTAGAAGAAATTAATGTTTTTAACTAAGGAATTCTGGTACGTGTCCATTCGTTTTGTTAGTTTCTCCACAATCAAACCGACCAAACCACCAAATTACGACGCATATCTATAAAAAAAAAAAATTTATTTGAACACGTATCAACTTAAACTAAAACAAACAGGTCATATTTGTTTGCTAGATCATTTTTGGCTAGTTTCTATTAACCAAGGCGTAGCTAGGATCGTGCTTGTACATAGGTCAAATAATTTTTGTTACACCGACGGAGTTAAAAAATAAATAAATAAATAGAATAGAATAATCTCTAAAAAAATTGTCATTTAGTGACACATAAAATTGTACATGGGTCAAATAAAGGAGAACGATATTGACCTTTTCTTCAAAACTTGTAAGTTTTCTTAATTTCATGCCACCTAGCTTGCTTCTTACTTAATCCCTATAAGTCGGTTTTTGGATTATGATCGAGACATGGTCATATTGGCGTCAAAGCATGTGAAATTAATTTATATACGTACGTGTTAGATACTGTCAAGAATCAAGAATTATCTTTGTTGATCTATAGTTAGAATTTTCAGATTGGTACACATTTAACATTTATAATGTTCTGCATACGTATAAGCTAGTTCGAAATATGGACATTTTGAACCGGTCCGCGGTGCACGTACAGAACATTGGGTACGTCTGAAAATGGAGCTCTCGAACAGTGGCGGACACAAAAATGTATCATAGGGTATGCATTTTCAAATTTTTTTAGAAGGGTATGTACATATATGGATGCCTTTCAAAGAGTATGCACGTGCATACCATCTGCCTCGGTTATGTCCGCCACTGCTATGGAAGGCTTTTCTCACATAGAGTCATAGAGATGGTAGTAAACACCAATTTCAAACATGTGTCATAGAGACCGATTTTAGTTACTCTAACTGGTTTGTTCTTAAGAAAAAAAGTTGGTTTGCAATAAAACAATTTCAAACAACCTTAATAAACCTTCCTAAACGACCTATAAATAGCTTGAATAAGAAATCTCCAATTNAAGGGTGTCATTGCCTTCTGGGCTGGACCCAACCTGATTGTGTGGGCTCGCTACGCCTTCTAGGCTAGGGGCTATGTAGCCACAATTACCGTTAAAAAAACCTAAGGGCATTTGCATCTATTTAGCTTTATCCAATGACTATTGTTTTAAGAACAATTGATTAACTCTTCTGTTTTATATGTTTCAATTGACATGTTTAACTCTAAACATTGTCTACTATGTTTCATGATATTGTTATAGATTTAGGCCATAACTTTAAAAGTTTATATATCAAAACAAACTGAATATACGATGTTGGTGCGCATTTCTTATGGTATTACAGTACTATTTTGTTGTGCATTTTCATCTAATCTCTACTTGATTATGTGATCTTTAATTTGTATCCTATTCTCAAGTATTTATTTTAGCTGCCCGTGTTGAACACGGGTTCTAATTTAGTACAATATTATACTTTATAGTTGCCTTGAAACAACGTAAAACTACATGAAAATAAATTAGTCCCTATACAAGTATTGTGGTTTCTCAACTGATAAGGATAATTGTAATCTCATGACAATGATGCACAAAAGAATACTTCTAAATGCTATTCATAGATCCTTGGTGGCAATTAAGGGGCCGTTTGGTTTATAGGTGGGTATGGAATAGGATTTGGATTTGGTTTAGGATTTGGATTTGATTTAGGATTTAGAGAGAGAAAATATATTTATTAAATGTATTTTATAATAAAATTATAGTAATAAAATAACATTTACAATTTTAAATAAAAGTTGTATGTGAGAGTAGAAAGTGGTAGGTCCCACGGATTTTGACAAAACCTTTCAAGTTAATGTGGAATGAAATTTGATTGAATCTATCATTCCTTTTATTGAAAGAGTGAAACAAACAACAAATTATGTCACATCAAACTTAAAACCCATTCCAAAGTGTCAAACCAAACGCACCCTAATATTGTCATATTCACGGATAAGAAGAAAGATGCAACAAGAAGACACGAAAATTATATTAAAAAACATAACTGTTGTTCGTTGGATGATTAGAAGAAATTAATGTTTTTAACTAAGGAATTCTGGTACGTGTCCATTCGTTTTGTTAGTTTCTCCACAATCAAACCGACCGAACCACCAAATTACGACGCATATCTATAAAAAAAAATTATTTGAACACGTATCAACTTAAACTAAAACAAACAGGTCATATTTTGTTAGAAATTATATGGATCACAGTAATCTGAGAGTCGTGTAAACACTATCAGATCGAAGTATTTCGATGGTTCTATCGAAATCTCAAATCGGATAAAACTCAGATTTGAACAGCGAATATGTTTTTGTTGTTATGAAACCAGAACCAAAATGAGAATACATATTGACCAAGAAACCGAATTTCGGTTATAACCCCAGCCAGGGGCGCCGCCCCTTGGACCCTGCTACCAGGGGCTGCCGCCTCTGGAACCCCGCTACCGGGGGCGCTGCCCCCGGACCCCCGTGATTCGGGGCCGATAATCATTATAACGTCACACAAGTGTGCACTCCGCACAAACCCCCGACTTGTTGAACATTTATCATGATTACACATTGGTCAACCAAGTCAATCCATTACACTTAAATCATATTGGTGACGCAATATCACCAACATATTTGTTTGCTAGATCATTTTTGGCTAGTTTCTATTAACCAAGGCGTAGCTAGGATAGTGCTTGTACATAGGTCAAATAATTTTTGTTACACCGACGGAGTTAAATAAAGGAGAACGATATTGACCTTTTCTTCAAAACTTGTAAGTTTTCTTAATTTCATGCCACCTAGCTTGCTTCTTACTTAATCCCTATAAGTCGGTTTTTGGATTATGATCGAGACATGGTCATATTGGCGTCAAAGCATGTGAAATTAATTTATATACGTACGTGTTAGATACTGTCAAGAATCAAGAATTATCTTTGTTGATCTATAGTTAGAATTTTCAGATTGGTACACATTTAACATTTATAATGTTCTGCATACGTATAAGCTAGTTCGAAATATGGACATTTTGAACCGGTCCGCGGTGCACGTACAGAACATTGGGTAAGTCCGAAAATGGAGCTCTCGAACAGTGGCGGACACAAAAATGTATCATAGGGTATGCATTTTCAAATTTTTTTAGAAGGGTATGTACATATATGGATGCCTTTCAAAGAGTATGCACGTGCATACCATCTGCCTCGGTTATGTCCGCCACTGCTATGGAAGGCTTTTCTCACATAGAGTCATAGAGATGGTAGTAAACACCAATTTCAAACATGTGTCATAGAGACCGATTTTAGTTACTCTAACTGGTTTGTTCTTAAGAAAAAAAGTTGGTTTGCAATAAAACAATTTCAAACAACCTTAATAAACCTTCCTAAACGACCTATAAATAGCTTGAATAAGAAATCTCCAATTTTTTTAACACTTTTATGGAAAGTATATATTTTGATGCAAGAATATGGGAGAATATTGAATTAGACTTTCGTGTAACACAAGCATCAATCCAGTTATCCAACTTTATTCCAAATCATCTTTCAAGTTCTTGGGAACACAAATGCAGTTGAACTACGTTATCCCATTTTATATTTAAGGTAAGATTTGAAAATCTTATGTTAAATATCCTAGACAAAATTTAACGGATGATACTGATTTTATAACAATACTTGCAAGTATAGGTACGTACCATGGAAAGGAAGGGTTGACACAAGTTCCCTTATTCTGATTGTATAATATAATACTAACATATAGTTTAACAATCTACTCGGAATGGCACTTGATCACAAAATTGTACCTTTAAAGGTATAATGTATATAGTGGTAAACTTGACGTTATAATGACAAACAAAACATGGAGTTTTATAATGGTAGATTTGGCATTATATATTTGAAAAGTTAGATATCAAAAGTCTTTTATGCCAACAGGCAAAATGAAGTCAGTTTTGCTTTGTGTTTGTTAATCAATTTTTTGTTTATTTTCAAGATTGTAAATGTATTTTTAGTAACTTCATTTGTTGTTTTCGTAAGCGTATTTTAGTTATACATGAAACGCGAATGTCTGTTTTCTCAATAGTAATTCTAACGATTAACTTTTTTTAGGGTCCATGGTTTTCGATTTTTTGTAAGACTAATTCATGATTTTTGAACCCACCGTCACAAAAACTTAAACCGAGTAAAGCCCTTCATTTTTAGAAGGTTGATGTACCACTTCACGGTTGTTTGTAGTTAGCATAAATTGAATTTGAGACCTCTTGTATTTTATGATGATAGTCACTGGCCTTTTTGCCATCACTACTACAAAAAAAAGGCATAGAGCCCGGATAAGGTGCAAAGAGCCCGGTTTTGCATGAGGGCACAAA
>LBNU01006847.1:98046-108518 GCA_014162995.1 Artemisia annua
GGGGGGGCGGTGTGGTGAAGAAGGGTGAAGAGCTGCCAAGTAGGATTGGCGAGCCTCCTTCGCCACCATACCTAGCTCTCTAAGATGAGTCAGGGATGGACGTGCCGGGTGTGACACGGGCTACCCGCTTTTAGATCACAAAGTGCAAAAAAAAAATTCAAAACTATCGTTTTCTGGTATGTTCAACAGTCAATTAACAATTTTTTTGCTACTTATGTTTCTTACGTTGTCACTTTAGTTAAGCCAACAATTCTTTTGTGCAACACCCTCTTGAAAATCCTATGTCCGTCACTGAGATGAGTAGTTGTGTCTATTCGTTCCAAAGAGGACTCACGGGGTAGTTGTGTCTCTTTGAATTTGAATAAGTGATATGCATGAGAGTGTCACGTTGGTGATGAGAGTGTCCAAATATTAGCGTTAAGTTGTAGTGTCACATTCGTGTACTTACTTTTCGGAGACATGTACGTGCGTAGAAGAATTTGTGAAGGTATATCCAAGAATTTTGAAAAATTAACTTCAACGTCTTGATTCTAATGTGATGAGAGTGTTGGGATTTTTAAGATCGAGCCTTCGAGACTTGGAGGGTCTTCAAGATTTGAATACATGTGTTGATGAAATAACATGATTATTTCCGCGCAAGTTGATCATTTTTCGTCATAACTATTTAGCATCAACCAGAGGGGTTTCAAGGGGGTGTACAATAGGTGTCGTCGCACAGTGCCTCCGCTTAAAAGAGGTCACATTGTTATTAGTTTTGCATATAAATACGTATAATATTAAACATATAATTAAGTAATTTCTTTTTAGTTTACAAGCCAATAAGACCTTTATGTTGTTATTGTCTAGGCCAAACAAAAACCACGGCCTTCGCATCAACCTTCTATTAAAGAAAATGTTTTTCGTTGATATGAAGCGACCTGCTTTTTGTTAGTTAACTNGTTTTTTTTTTTTTCGTTTTGGTAAACTTTAGAAGTGACAAGTTTTTTTGTAGTACTATATTAATTGCTTTCTGAAAGAAAAAATAAACTAATGAATAGACCAATTTCCAAAGAAGTTTTTACTTTAAATTAATGAAATTAGAAGTATCTTTGTAACAGCAATGCAATGAATGGGAACGAGGACATAACAATGGCGGATTCTACAAAGAGAAATAAGACGACCTTAATAATTATTGTGTAAATTTAACATCATGCATGTTGTCTTTTTCTTTGACATGCATATACACAAAATGCCATTACAGAAACTAGAAATTAATTCGCATATTATACGACTGTTTTTGTGTTTCTTGGAAAAAAAATTGTTCTAAATTATTAACTCCAGCATGGTTTCTCCATCTGATTCAATGCCACAAAACAAACAGGTAACTATGTTCTTGCTGGTATTTGTTCTTGTGGTAACTATTGTTCTTAAAGTTTGTACTATCTTTCTAGTGTTTTGTATGTTCTTAGTCATAATTTAAGTTGATCAACTTCTTTTAAGCAGGGAAAATATGTTCGTGCTCGTGAGAATCCATTTTATAATGGACTGACAAGAGGTAATACATCTATGATCAACCGGGCATCTCCATTTGACTTTATGGCAAAAAGCAGTAACCAGAGAATTTCTCGTTCGTCCTCAGTGAACAATCATAAGGGGTTTGAAAATGATGTTCCCGAAAATGTGTCATACGTTCCATCAAAAGGTTCACAGTTAGACATTGGAAATGAGCCTCTGAGGATGTCTTTATCTGGACGTGTTGATTTAAGTTCATCTCGGATGGCAGACAATATTCATAGTGATCGCACTGAGCACGTAGTTGAAAAGTCATCAAGTGTTAGTAAGAGGAAACAAAACCTTATGGGAGTTTCTCTTCCTCCATGTGCCGCATCTTTTTATTATAGTAACTCACCACAGATAGACACTGTGGTGTCGTGTCAAAGCATTCAGATGCTAAACTTGTATTTAAAAGAAAGTAAGGATGCTGTGAATGCTGGTGTTCCGGGAAGGTTTTTTCGTGCAGTGCTGGGACACGTCTCAGGTATACTATGTTAACTGAATTAACAGTTTTTGTAGGTCGCCAAATAGATCTTATCCTATCCTAATTATCAATAGACGGGGCAATTTTAACCCAATTCTGCAAACATGGATCAATATGTATCATGCTTTATTGCTAACGGGTTTAAGAAAATTTAATTAGGCTGGTATTTTCGCTAACCAATAGACTGGACCCCCATCTTTCAGCAATATGCATCATTATCTATTAAAGACTTACCAATAAACATTGTAAGAGATGTCTGATTTCTAATGAAAATTAGTTAATCTGCCTTAACTATAGGTCAAGTAAAAGTACCCCTAAGCTTTCGGTTAGCTGTAAACAAACCCTTAAAGTTACTAAATAATGAAATACGCATGTAACTATTCAGTACAAGAAACAGTCTCTCAACATGTAGGTATTACCAACTTGTTACACATGAACATATATTGATCGGGAAGGTGTTTAAGCATGTGAGAGTCTAGCTCCTAATAATAAGCCATGAGTTATGAGCTGCCAGTAACTTCCTCCTTTGATTTTAAGACTGATCCTGAAATTTCATATGTCAATTTGGCTGTCACTGATTAACCTGGTAGTTACTTCTATGTATAATATAGAATTATAGATATCACTATAGTGTCAACGCCCGTTACAATATTGTTTCTCTTGGTCTTTTTATGTACTTATTCACAGGATCACAATAAACACGTAAAGTATTGTTGCAATAATATGCAGATGCTGGATCATTCATTTCAATAATCATGTATTCCTACTACCTGAACGAAACTGATACCAGCTCCCAGTTTTGTACCGTGCCCGTTATCAACAATAAGAGGACAGACCTTAACACTCATGCTGAGCTCAAATGGCTACTTAATACGTGTAATATTGATCAGTCATCACTTCTATTTGTTGATGAAGTACGGCTTATTACTTTAATATATTCATAATTAGTGTGATCATATCTTTAAAGAGATCATTTTGTAATCACATTTTGTTTTTGTTTTTTTTTTTTTGTTTTTTTGTTTTAAGTATCCTCAACTAAACTTATTGACAATGCAGTTTAATGGTTGTTATTTGAGCAGGTTGATCTTTCATATTATGATCTATTTGGTAGTCTTAAGATAGTTTTGATGAATGCTGATAAACTCCCAGAGAAACTAGAGGTGAAATTTATTTGTACTTCTATTGTCATTTATTATTGGTAGTAATTTCGACCATATATTGATAAATGGGTCGATTTGGATTGTGTCTTATCTCAAACGGGTCAAATAAAGGAAAAATAGCTAAAGTGGAATGCTTGAAACATGTTGAAAGTTGTCTGAAGTCTAAAATGCACACAACATCCTAAATTGTTTTCTTTGAAGTTAGATTATTATCCATGTTTCATTGGGTATATATGTAATTGCCCCATATCTTTTTTGTAACCGAATTATCACGTTAACAATTTATAGTTTCTTTTCATTACAAATATATGCTTCTGGTCAAGCCAACCCCGGCAGACTCTTTTTACCAGTGCTTAAACTTTCCTTGTTTCATCCTAAACTTGTCTTGACCTGCGGCTTTATCATTTATACCAACTCGCGTCTTAATGGAACAGGCACTGAAGGAGTCAGTAGTGGAAACTTTCAATTGCCAAAAGGTTAGGTTCCGCTTGATTATATTGGCCAAGGTGTACTGGTGTTGTATGCTTTTGAAGCTCATCCATGAATTTGATATGTTCTGCAGGGTGGTTTTGCTTATCCTTCAGATGATACCGTTGACAAACAGGTGATCAGCAGCACATATAATTTACATAAAAAAACTTAAATATTCGCATAATGAAATGGTGTTTTTTTTTTAAATCAAATGCGTCTACGAGTCTATCATAAATAAATCATATACAAATAGCATTTCCAAATGTATATAACTTAGGGAAACATGTAAACAGTAGAATATATATGAGTAAGTTTGTGCATGGAGCTTAATATCTGATGAGATTTGAGAAATATAGTCTTTTTGCCAAGACAGGACTCTTCATGCTGTGCACTTATTGCTGAAAAGTTTGCATTGACGGCGCCTAAGTTGTTGGTGGGAAAAGGTGTATCTCGCCTTCTGGTATGCATGACTTATATAATATTGAATCATTCATTTACGTTTCCTTATATTAATTTCTGTCCTTTGACTGTTCGCTGCTGCCTAATACTTTTTAAAATTAAACAGCTTGTCACACTAAATTCATTTGTTTTGACATATGTTTTCAAAGTGACACAACAATCTTGCAAATTTGCAATGTGCCATATGCGGATTATAAATTCTCGAGGATTATTCCAAGTTTTATGTGTTTTTGGTTAATTTATATATACATGTTCTTGCAGCTAGCAGGTATCCTCTTGGACACTGAAAATTTGACTAGTCCTCAGTGTACATCCGTAGATAGATACATGTCAACATTATTACTTGATGGGGCTGGTCGATTTGGATGCAACGGTCTTTATCAGATATGTAAGCTTAGTATATTCGTTTATGATTTTCTAACTTTTAAGAATATGAGGACTATTTCTGATGCAATGTTGAATTTTATTTTTTTCAGTAAGATCTAAAATGCAGGATGTCTACCAACTTAGTGTTGGACAAATTCTAAAAAAAGTCTTCAGAAAGTGGACAAGAACAGGTAGGAACATGTTCTTATCTTTCTTAGTATATTATCAAGGTAAAATGGTTAACGCAGGTTCATATAGACCAATATGATTACCAAACTTATGCAATAAAGATGATGCCATGATTATATATCACATTATACACCAGAAAAATTGTAGAAATAAGTTTTTCAGTGAGTAGAATCATTAGAAAAGATAGTAGTTTTTCCTTTGTAGGGATGTTTATGATTGTGTGGTATTGTGGCGGCTACTTTTGAAGCAGGTAAAGCTAAGCGTCGAGGCTCAAGCTTGGTTGAATCCTATGTAGGGATGAGTGCAATTGAAATATCTATTCCTCAGCTTCTGTCCAATGATGATACTTCAATTCAAGAAATTGTTCTTTTCCAGCGTGAGTATAATCTACAAATGTTTTTATGTTAGACATAAATGATCATTTTGGGACGAATACAACCTGGAAGAGTAAATTCTAAATGTTTAAACTATACTCATTAATTTTGTGAGCTAACTTGATAACCTTGATTGATAGTGATATGACCGATATGATTGTTAAGAGTGCAAGTGTGACATATAAATATTTTTACATTTCTCTATGCTGGTATCCTTTGTTCTACGCCCACTAGGGACGGAAAATAGAACATCCAGATGATCTATTGTTTTTTTTTTCTTGTGTGCAGAGTTGGAGAAACTAAGGTTGCTTATTATTGTCTCGGGTTACGATCATCATAAGAACATAAAGGTTAGGAGTGACTTTTCATGTTCCTCTCTTTACATCTCAGTAAGAGATGCCTTAGCAATCCAATTTGATATTATCGATTAGTATAATAACATTTTCTTTTTTCCTCTTCTTTTCTGTTTTAATATATCTAAGGAAATGCTGATCTCGGCTGAATCAGAGGATCTCCTGAAGGACCTGCTTCTTTTCCTTGATACACATGCTCCACATCTAAAACGTCATGCCATGTATCAACCAGGTCTGATTACTTTTCGTCATTATTATTATTGGAATTCATCATCGTTCTTTTCTCTGCTGCAAAGAGAATGTGGACAAAACATAACAGTCCCGGTTCTGTTTTTAGGTTTTCTCAATCATGTTTTACACAACCCTATAATTGTTTCATTGGGGAAGATCCTGTTTTATTAGCAGTTTACAAGTGGTGTCATAAAATATAAGGCTATTTTATATTTGACAAACATGGAAGATTGAATACTCTTATGCAGGTCTAAGTGATGAGATGAGAGCATTTACCTTGGAGGATGTTGCATCAAAGACGATCATGGAGCAGCTGTTACAAGACTTTTGTAGAACTTGAATGGCAAGTTTTAAAACTGTTGACACTTATAAGTTTGTTGTCTTGTTGCTCAATTTCAAAACTCTTACCTATGAATGCGTCAAATAGCATAAATTTAGCTAAACTGGGTCAAATGTGCTGAAAGCCACCCAAAGTCTATTTTTCCAGATTCAACATTGGACAAACCAATGAATCACCAGTAAATTACATACAATAGTTGTTGTTGTTATGATTCTTTGCTTAATAACTAATTGGAAAATTGTATAAAAATACATCGAATTTGCCACTTTTTACTATTGTATGCTATGAACTATTTTTTTTCTTAGGGAAAAATCTTTAATAATGTACCATACTTGTCACAAAAATTACTTTTGTTTAGCGTACAAAAAACATAACTTTTTGATGTACTGAACTTTCATTTTTATCCTTTTTGATGTATTTTCGTGACCTTTTTGCCCTTGGATTTTTAATATTTTGAGGGGCAAAAATGTCAATAGTACATAAAAAAAGCCAAAAAATGAAAGTTCAGTACATCAAAAAGCTATTTTTTTTGTTCGCTACACGGAAGTAATTTTTGTAACAAGTATGATACATTTTTAAAGATTTTTCCCTTTTCTTATTGTATGCATAAAGTTTCTTAATCACCCTATTGTATGCATCGTTAGTCCTAACCGAGTTAAAATATTTGCATCATTATTCCTCATTGACTATAGAGTTAAAATATTTGCATCGTTAGTCCTAGTTGAGTTAAAATATTTGCATCGTTAGTCCTCATTGACTATAGAGTTAAAATATTTGTATCGTTAGTCCTCATTGAGTTAAAATATTTGCATCGTTAGTCCTCATTGACTATAGAGTTAAAATATTTGCATCGTTAGTCCTCACTGAGTTAAAATATTTGCATCGTTAGTCCTCATTGACCATTCTTACGTTTTTATCAGTTTCGTCCGTTTTTATACGTTTTCATCTCTCATGTTTTTATCAAATCTTTTGCCACACTTTTTTTTATCAAATATTTTACCACATTTTTTATTCATTTTCGTTTAGGCTTTAGGGTTTAAACTCTAAACCCTAATAATTCGGATAAGAAGGGTTTAGGGTTTAGGTTAAAGTCTCACGAATTTTGATGTAAAACATCATTCCGAATAACTTTCGTGTTTTACACTTTTAATAATTCGGATCAGAAGGGTTTAGGGTTTAGGGATAGAAACGTATAAAAACGGACAAAAACTGATAAAAACCTATGAAATTAAACATGAGAAAAAACGGACGAAAACGTAAGAAAAATGGACGAAAAAGGATAAAAACGTAAGAATGATCAATGAGGACTAACGATGCAAATATTTTAACTCAACGAGGACTAACGATGCAAATATTTTTACTCTATAGGGTGTAGGGTTTACGGGCAACCTATATAAGAAATAAAGACATAAAATAATATGCAAGCATGAGAACATAAAAGCATATAAGAATAAATGGACCTATGAGTTTATGAAAGTCTATGTGCAAGGGATGCGGCGAAATTTGTGGAGAAAAAACATCTCTAAACCTAAGAGTTAAACAGTATGTCCATGAAAGCCTAGAATAAAGCTATCGTGCGACGAGAAAAAACACCTAGACAGTCTATCCTAATTCTAGTTCTCCACGCGTTCCTATAAGAGGTCGGCGGTTCCTCACTCTAGCAGGCTATTGACATGAAATGTGTGCCTCCCAACGCAATCAAAAGTAAAGCCTTAGTTGATACTCCTTGAGGTCAAACTTTAGTCCATCCTCCCTAGCTTCGGTTTACCGTAAATGAGAGGTTCACGGAAAATGACTTGAACTGTCTTGGTTCGGGTCGTGGACCCAGACCTGTTGCTTATATTGAATCTTTAAGACGTATTATCTTATTGGGCCTCACTGATTATCTGGTTTTGACTTTTGAGCCCTGTGATTATTACTATTGGACTCAAATTAAATGGGTTCTTAGTAAGTTCACAATCACAGTCCATGAACTTTTAGCAAGTGTCTAACCGATGATCTCCGGATCACGTACTTATTGTTAGGGTAGTGTAGAGGTGCAAATCTTAAACCGGTTTTTTTTTAACCGGAAAAAAAATCGTAACCGGTTTGTTAAAAAACCGGACCGGTTTTTTGAACCCGAACCGGTTAGACCGGTTTTGGGTTTTTACCCCATACCGGTTTTTTACCGGTTTCAAACCCGGGTTTACCCGGTTTTTTAAAAAATCCGGTTTTAATCGGGGGTTTTTTTTTTTTTTTTTTTTTTTTTTTTTTTAATTATTATATTTTTTTGAATATATACACGTGGCCCATAAAAAAAATTAAAAAAAAAAAGTTACCGTTTAAAAAAAACCGGTTTTAAACGGTTTAAAATTCAAAATATAGCCGTTTTATTAAAAAAAAAAAAAGTAGCCGTTATAACCGGTTTTAACCGGCTTTTTTTTTTTAAAAAAAAATAGCCGTTATAAACCGGTTTTAACCGGTTTAAACCGGTTTTTTCTGGTTTTTTTTAAGTTTACCGAGGCCAACGGCTAGAAGGGGTTTTGACCGTTTTTTTTGAATTTTTTGAGGATTTTGGGGAGTTTTAAGGCACTATAAATAGAGGTAATGAGTTGGGGTTGACAACACATAAAAAACTATCTCATTTCTTTCTCTAATATCTCAAAACGCTCTAAATCGCTAATTCGCTATAATGGAAAACACACAATCACAACAAGCTTCCACTACTCCCTCTGTTGCTACTAGCAATGTCCGAAAACAACATTACACAAATGATGATGTTGAATATGTTAGACCAACCACCCGAAAAGGTGATGTGTGGTCTAATTTCGAGATGTGTGTTATGAAAGATGGTAACGTAAATGCGCGTTGCAAGAAATGTGGGAATTTTTATAGCAAAGAGTCTAACACTACACTTAGGAATCATATTGGTAGTTGTAAGGCGGTTCGAAATGATAGTTCGCAAGGTACAATTGGTGCGGATGGTCAAGTTTTTATATATGATGCGGATGCGCTTCGAATTGATTTTGCGAAGTTTGTTATTCAACAAGGGCTTCCATTCAATCACTTCGACAACGTCAAGCTTACGGAGATTATCAAAGCGAGGCTACAACCGCGGTATCAACATGTAAGTCGTACTACTCTTAGAAGTGATGCTTTTAAATTATGGAAAACGGCTAAAAATGAAATAATTGAAGGTTTTCGTCAATATAAATATGGTGTTTCTATAACTACGGATACTTGGACCGCACCACATGGTACGGCAAATTCTTATCTAGCCGTTACGGCTCATTGGTTTAATCCCGAATCTTGGTTATTAATGAAACGGACAATCGCTTTTAAAATATTTGGTTATCCTCATACGGGATGTAATTTAAGAAAAATTTTGCATGACACTTTAATTGAATATAATTTAGATGATAAAGTTTTTACGATTTCACTAGATAATGCATCAAATAATACTAAAGCTATGGACTTGTTAAAATTACGTGTAAAACCTATTTTAGATGGTGCGTTTTTTCATTCCCGTTGTGTTGCTCATGTTATAAACTTATCCGTACAAGCGGCATTAAAAATATGTGATAATTTATATACGAAATTTAGGGGTTTATTATCATTGATATATAAATCGTGCAACGAACGACAAATAAACTATAGATGTTTTCGTAAAAATGTTTGTGGTGAAACACCTTTAGGACCTTGCTTTGATAATAATACTAGATGGAATTCTACTTGCATTATGTTTGAAAATATATTACGACAACGTGCGAGTTTACATGCTTTTAATCAAAGACTTATTACTAAAAATTTGTCCACCATAATACTAACCGACCAAGATTGGGATCGACTAAATGAATTAACTATGTTTTTACAAGTTTTTAAAGAGGCGACAACTATATTATCGGGTGTTTATTACCCAACTAGCCAATTAGTTTTAAAACAAATATATGCTATGACAGAAAAATTATATGAATTACAAACCTCACTTTCACGAACGTTTACAAAAATGGTTAAAATTATAAAAAAGAAATTTATAAAATATTTTGCTAGTTTACCTTTGGTTTTTACTTGTTCCGCCGCACTTAATCCATGTTTAAATGTTGGAGGTGTAGAACTTTTAATAAAAAAAATAATGGAAAATTTAGGCTTATCTTTTGGGTTAGACGGTGATGACGCGGACTATATACAATCTCAAAATTTTAGATTTAACGATCATTTTCAAAAATTGTTTGGCATTTATGCTACAAAATATGGTCACCAACAAAACCCAATTGTTGACCAAATGCGGGCCGGATCGTCCCAAATGACTAGAGACATTAATATAAACCTTTATAATACTTTATTTGAAGACGCTACAAGGCGTCAACGATCATCGGCCCCAACAAGTTAATTGGGACAATATATGGCTACAAACTTTTTAAGAACTTTAAGTCCCAATGAGTTTGCAAACTTTGACATTTTGGCTTGGTGGAAAGAAAGGGAAATCCAATATCCGGTTTTATCCGCTATGGCTCGTGACTTATTAGCGGTCCA
>LBNU01006847.1:110322-130767 GCA_014162995.1 Artemisia annua
TTTTTTTTTTTTTTTTTTTTTTTGTTTCGCGCGCAAGCGTGAATGAATTATATTAATCTCCAAAAGATTTACATCATAAGGATAGGAAACAAGATTTTTGGACATCTCCCAATCTGATACAAAACTGAAAAGAAACATACACTAACCAATCACCACCTAAACAATACTACCTGATATCAGACACCACTAAACTATGTCTGACTACTTATAACTCTGATAAACAAATCATATGAAAAACAAGCTTCATCTTACCTATCTTACATCACCATTCTCTTCATATCAATTCACCTTTTATAGCACCTACCATCTAGCTACATTTTCACATCTCCAATCTACCAAACCACTCAACCTGCCACCACAGTAGTACGGTAGAATTGGAGAGTGGCATCACTAGGCACCCATAACCCATCCATGGGGGGCTCTGCCAAACAGCCTACATTTCTCTCTCAATGGAAGGCTTCGGCTGTTTGGGAACACTCTCCCTCCATGATGACCATCAATTACCTCCTGTGATAGTGTATTGATTGGACCAAGAAGGTTTATCTTTCACACATCTCTATTCCAATCATCATACACTATCCTCCTAGACCATTTACCCTTCACAATGAGGACCCTACTTTATGGTACATTCATACCAGTTAGGCCTCCTATTTAGCCATACTTAACTGTCCAATATCTTCCCAAGGCCGTATTGAACAATCAAGAGGTTACCAAAGGTACAACCATACCAGTTAGAACTTCAAATTACAAGGTACCACATCATTGTAATTGTCTGAGAAAAAAAAAAGTATCAAAATTAGACTTCTAGAAACTGTTATCCAATTTAATATGATTACAATTCATAATTATGTTTTCAGACCTATTATAGCATCAATATAATATGTACCTATACAAATGATTTTAAGTCAGACTTCAATATTGTAACACCCCCAAAATTCGTCGATAACAGCGGAAGACTTAATAATGACAGCGGAAGACTTTCGGGGTATTACTTCAAGGATCTTTGTCACAATCATAGAAAACGACACAAAAGTGACGTTTTAAAGTTTAGATTTATTCAAAATACCAAATATTCAAGACACCAAGATGTTTCATAATTTAAAAAACAAGTTTATTTGAAATGTATCAACACATTTATTTAAGCCCGTGCCGGGTTACATGCCCACTCCGTGCCTTCATGGTCCTTCTTGTTTAACTCCTGAGATAAACATGCTAAAAGTCAACAAAAGTTGAGTGATATTCATAGGTTTAAATTTAACAATTGAACACAAGATAAAGTCATTAATTGCAAATCACATGCAATCAAACAAGTTGAAAATCATCATATTTCCATTTCCATATCCATTATTGCCTTAAGCTCATGACACACAACGATTAACAGCCAATCATATAAAATAATATGACACAAAATAATAGGCCCCCCAAGATAGGTATTTGCCAGTAACCTATGACATCAAATAAAGTGCGTTTGGTGTTTTTCTCCAACAACCAAACAGGGATTGTCAGTCCCTAATAGATCTATCCACAGTTATTTACATTCACCCTACAAGTGATTAAGTTTCTTGATCGAGAGACTTTTGACAATAGCAACTTAAGCAATAATAACAGCCAGCCGGTATAACAATACCAATAAAAAGACATGTGTTCAGTTTTTAAGCATGTATTTCCCCACAAAATAGTTTAAAAGTGGGCTATGAACTCACCTCAGTAGTACAGTAGTAGTGGTAGTATCGCAAGGCAACGGCTTCACACACAACCTAAAAGATATGGCAAGTTTTAGTTGATAGTCTAAGTCCAGTTTTTTTTATCGCGACTATTAGTCATTTAGTTATGAACAAAACTTGTGTTTGTTTAAGTGCCTTAAGTTCAAAAACAAAGTTATATATACATATAACTTGTGAGTACAATGATCGATGATCGATGAAAATTTATCATAATTGAGTCATAGCTTGTAGATGATAAGTCACGATTGTAAGTATAAAAGAAAATGAATAACGTATCGTTATATCGTTAAACTTAATTATAGTACGCGAATTATATAATGTATATTATAAGTTAAATTTACAAAAGTTTTACATCAATTATGTATATATATATATATATATATATATATATATATATATATATATATATATATATATATATATATATATATATATATATATATATATAAAACATTATTATAATTTTTAAAAGATAATATTACAGAAAAATCCTTTAAGTTTCACCAAAGTTACATTTTTAACCCTAACGTTATAAACTTTACATATTTAGTCCAAGGTTAATTATTATTACATTTTTAGTCCAAAAGTATCAATATTTACATTTATTAACTCCAAGTTTTAATACTAACAATTACTAACTCAAAAAATCAGTTTTGACAGTTTCTACCCAAAGTTTGCAGTTTTGACAGTTTTAGTCCTCCGTAAATGAAATTTTGCAAAGTTAGCCCAAAAGTTACCAAAGTTAAGGTTAAAGTTTTTTTTTTTTTTTTTTTTTTTTTTTTTTTTTTTTTTTTTTTTTTTTAACTTTTAGATAAGCTCATGACACTCTAATTAGCTTATTTCCACAGCTTATTTGCTTAAAATCACTTATTTTCACTTAATGGGCCTTAACGAGCCAATTTACGGGCCCATTAACGTTTTAAGATTCATTGGGCTTATGAAAGGTTTGGACTTGGTTTTGGGCTTGTCTTATGGTCCTAATAACATATCAAAAGAGCTTATTAGACCAGCTTATCACAAAAGCTTAAAAAGAGCTTAATGGGCTTTAAGCCCTTTTCGTAATTATAAAGAGTTTATAGAAACATTTTTTGTTCGATTGATTTGGCTTTAGAAAACAACTCATACGAGCTTATTAATTCAAATCATTTATGTGTCCTGTTTGCTAGCCATGTTGACAATGGGGTCACGTTTTAAAATGAATATGTTATGTGTCGAAATACATATATACGAGGCCAAAGTATACGGCTCAAACTCATTTCTGAAACAGTCTTTACATTCTCAAAAATATTCTAAGTGTTGAAAATGATTTCGAATGGGTCTTGTCACTTCTAAACGTGGCTAATACTTGGTTTAAACGTTAATATTATGGTCGAATCTTTGGTGTAACTAATTGTTTATATAGTATACATATTGTATGAGTAAAAATAATTATACATTATTAATCTCGTTTAATAAATAATTAGTCAAAGTAAACGGTCAAACTCAGTTTTGTAATTTATTTCCAAAGTTGTCAAAAATAATCTAAGTGTTGGAAATAATATGAAAGTGGCCAAATGACATTCTAAACGTGTCATATTTATTAGTTAATCGTTATTATTAGGTTCCAAACTCTTTGGCACTTGTTTGCTAGTACATTAACCATTTCGAATGATCAATAAAATGTATGTGCAACGTTTATATATTTCGAATTAAAATGGCAAAGAAAACGTGCAAAATCAAAGTAACGAAATGAAATATAGCCAAAGGACTCCAAAAGCCTTACCTCACCTCTAGGGGTGGGGTAAAAACGTATTTGTAGACTGAGCTAGAACAAAGGACCAACGTGGTTCGTTTCTCTACACACCAAAGACTTAGGAATTGAACGAGTAATGATGGTTCTTTAACTTACGTCGAGCTCTTTGTACGCTTGGCAAACTTCACGACCCTAGGTACTCATAGTATGATATGTGTAAAATCACATATCGTTTATTCACCATTTTAAGACCAAAAAGACCGAAAACGCTAACAAATGCCAAAGATATTTGTTGTTTTTGTGTTTTTGAAAATGCAGGTACGGATATGTGTTAATTGGACAAAAATCAAGAAAACCCGATAAAACAAGCATGGGATTGGAACGAGTGTCAAAGAGCCGGAGCCGAGGAAGCATTTTTCATACTTGAAGCTCAAAGTGTCAATATTAGTCCTTGAAGAATCAGAGATTTACAAGATTAGCCCTTGGATTAATTTATGGAAATTGACAGCTTGGGTCCCTGGAAATTCAGATTTAACTCATTTGGTCCTTATAATTTTACACAAACCAAATCCTAAAAATCTTAAGCCTTTTACTAATAATCCAACCCAACTTTTAAATCCTAAACCCACTACATAACACAAGCCCATCTTCCTTTAACCCAAAGCCCAACTAACCCAATCTAATAACCCGACCCATCCCACCAGTTATAATAACCCGGTTAACATTTTTTTTCCAACACAATCAAATAATAAATAAAAAAAAAACAAACGCGCGTTAATATTTTTCCCCAATTCCCAAATTTCCCAGCCACCCCATGAACCCTAACTTCCCAAACTCATAATTAACCCCAATTATTCTCGTATTAAGGGCATGCTAGTCAATTCCATCATCACTGACACCCTCTAACAAGTTGGAATGGCACGTGGAAGCTGTCTATTGGACTGAACGCATCATTGGGAGTAAATCAAGACCTCTGATTGGTTGAAGGATGTCACGAGGATCTAGTGGGAATATTCCATGGGAGATGCTGCTTCTGGACCATTCTTGTGAAGGCACCCACGCTCCTCAGCTCAGCTATTTATACCCCTCACTCATCAACAATTGGGGGATGTTAGTCAGTTAGCTAATTAGTTCTAGGAGTAGTGTAGTGTAGGTGTAATATTTTTAGCTTTAAATTTCTGTCATCAGCTTATTGTAAACGTTTCTTTCAGTCTATTTTCATTCTAAAAGCTTTGTAATCTTTCAATTTTAATAAAAGTTTAGTTCACTTGTTAATTCCTTGAACTTTAAATTTCAAATGCAATTTACTTTTCAAATCAGTTTAAGCTCTCATCATAAGCTCATCCAAGTCAGATAATAGTTTGTAGAAGTTTGGTATCTCGATTCTGCTTTAATCAGTTTTATGCATTTGGACAACTAAAGTCAACGGGATCAGAACCTGGTGGTGATGGTGTTTAAGGTGGTTAATAGTGGTACTGAGGTGATGAACAGCCTATCTAAAAGATAGGCTTGGGTTTGGATTGCTCCCTATTTCAGTTAGGGTTTGAATTCTCGTAAGACTTTCATTTTCATTTTAGTACTTAGCTCATTGTTTAGTTTTAATCTGTGAAGCTTATCTGTTACTGTTTTATAGTTATTATATGATGATATTCAGTTAGTTAGAATGTTATTTGAGATTACATGATCATTTGTGAACCGTTATGTTGAATCTGTGATAAAATCGCTTCTGATTTTATTGATCTGTGATATCGTGCTGTTAGTGTTCTCTGTTGTAGTTTACTGTTTATGTGGCTTTTATAGTTATTTGTAGACTCAGTTAGATCCTTTGCTTGAATAATTTTAGTCTGAATCAGTGAGAGTTAGTGATTTTGCATAGTTAGATAAGAGAGTGTTTGGAATTACTGATTTACCTGTTAGAATGATTGTTTCAGTTGATGATTTTGGTTGATTCAGCTTGCATTAGGTTTATTTAGGTCTTTTAGAACACAAATTCAGTAGGTAAATAATCAAAAAAAAAATCAAATCTAGTTTTAAATTTCATTCAATACAGCTTATGTTTATGCTTGGCTGAATCTGTAACTTTAGCATCAGTTGCTATATGAGTTTACTTGTGTGAAATTTGTGCTTAAACATCTTTATCTTACATCTAGTGATTGATTGAGGCAACTAAAACTCAGTTTAGTCAAACCTTAGGTGCCGTTTTAAAGTCAACAATTTGTAGTATAATCGGTTTTCGTCATCTGTTCTTGACTTCATTTAGGTCAGTAATCATTGTTTAGATTTAGGGCTTTTATGTTTTTTAGACTTTCAGTTGTATAGGATAGCTTTTGCCCCCATTAGGTTTAACTTTACTGCTTATTTAGAGTGCTTTTTAGGCCCGCTAAGTAGGTACGTTAGTTATTCAAATCTGTTTTTGTCTTAAAGTTGCTGTTGCATATTTTAGTTCCATACCTGTGTCTTATTAACTCATTTGAGCATTACCGAGTTTGTTTAAGAGTTTTGAATGATCTTTGTGCTTTGTGCTTATTCTGGTTCACATTTGCTTAATCTTGTGCTTTTTACATATTGCTTAATTGTCCCATTTGAGTGTTCTGCTTGGCATCGTGTTCTGATTTGAATTTTCCTAGGCCTAATTGAGTACTTTGAACTTTCTGAATCAATTTTACACAGTTTTGTTACAAGTGCTTATTAATAAGCACTTGTAATAAGCTGTTAATAAGCCAATAAGCACTTTTCCAACTTATTTTTCATTTTTCTTATTTTTCTCAGATTTCAAATATTGTTTTAGATTTTCTGTAAAAATTTCATAATTTTCTGAATTCATTTACTATTTCTTTTTATTTTTAAATAGATTTTAGAATAATAAATCATTTTTAATTTCCAAATAAATCACAAAAAGACAAAAATATTTTCTGATTCTATTTTTTAATTTTCATTTTCAGATTAATAAGATTTTTAGAAAATAATTTTGTAGAGTAAATTTTTCATTTTATAATTAGTTTAGTTTTCTTTTATTAAATAAAAATACAAAAATAGTTTTTAATTCATATTAAATAAATAAAAAGCCAAAATATTATTTTTCTTTTTCTTAAAATTTTCTTTTATCATTTCAAAGTTTTAAAAATTACTTTTGATCTCGTAGGTTTAGTCTAGCTTAAAATTCGCGTTTTATTTTGTTAAGTAGACGTTATTTTTAGATCACGTTTGCGTTATTTGATTTACGTGCTTTACATGCTTGTACATTTTGCATCATTAGTTTGCTTTTATCATTAATTCATGTCATTTGTAGTATAATTCACAAAATCCAAAATATTTTCTCATTCACTTCACACGAGCACATTCTAAACGTCGAAATCGCCGTCAACCTTCGTTGGGAAACGACCCGAGAATATTCTCACGAATATTTCTTTGGAATAAACGTACTCTAAAATACTCACATCATAGTACATAGTCAAATACGTGAATGTGAGATTGTTTATGTGTGTGGATTCAACTGATCTTGCATGGGAGTTTATATAGGCAACATGCGAGTGTGAAAGAAACTATGTTCACAAGAGGTTGAGTGATAGAATCAAAGGAATGCATGCCACCTTCACTTATGGCCAATCGAAACAATGAAGTGAGAATATGAACAAAGGAATGTGTAGACTTATCTCTGAACATTCCTGACATTTCTAAACGATTAGAGTTGGGTTTTTAGCGATTGGGGAGCAAGGGTGGTCATTTTGGAGTCTTGTGACATGTTATACAAAGTTTACTTGAAGTGTGTTGGGAGGTTTACTTGGGTCGAATTTGAAGCAGTAAACATGTAGATTTTTAGTGATAAATGGCATTCTTGATTCTTTGTAACGAGGTCTATTAGGAGGGGTGATAATACTCGTATGTTGTTTGTCAAGTTTGAGAGAAAACGGGGTGTTTTGGAGTGGTGTCGCGACTGGGAAACAAAAGAAAAGAAAGGAAAAAAAAATTAAACAAGGGTGCGTTTGGCTGGGCTTTTGAGCCTGGTGGGCTTGGTGGGTTGGCACGCAGGCCCAAAGAGAAAAGAAAAAGAAATATGGTCCGTTTGGTTTGCTGCTTGGTTTAAACGTGGCCCATTGGGTCATGTGGGCCCACGTAGCAAGGTTTGTGAGTCGGGTTACGGTCCAATAATATTAGTGATCAATCTCGGGAATTTTCGTAGGCTCCGGAATTATATAAATAGTGTACGGTAAATAAACGAAACGTATATTTATTAAATATAAACGTTTAAAATATATTGGCGATATTAGACTATCATGGTTTATGTGTAAGTATCGTTCCTAGGAAAATGGTAAATCACAAATATCGTAGTGATTCACGTAACATGTAATGTATAACAAAAAAAAAATTTGTTACCCGTTAAAATGGTATTTAAATAACGTAATACTCATTTATTCATTTTATTTATTTACTAATCGTACGGGAAAATTACGAGAGGCTACATTACCTACCCATTACAGTGAATTCCGTCCCGGAATTCTAGTCTAAGATAGTTGCCAGGGGTGTCTATGAGAAGAGATGTGGGTACTTGGTGCGAATCTGATCCTCGCGCTCCCAAGTATACTCTGGTCCTCGCTTGGAGTCCGAACGAACTTTTATGATAGGAATACGGTTTTGCTTAAGCTGTTTGATTTCCCTATCCATGATTTCCACCGGTTTCTTGGTGAAAATAAGTTTATCATCGAGTCGTAACTCTTTCAATGGAATAATAAGAGATTCATCTGATAAGCACTTCTTGAGGTTTGACACATGAAAAGTGTCATGAACACGACTAAGCTCTTCCGGTAATTCGAGCTTATATGCCACGGGTCCTATCCTTTCCAGGATTTTGAATGGACCGATGTATCTGGGGTTTAACTTTCCCCGTTTTCCAAAACGTATCATTCCCCTCCATGGGGATACCTGTAACATAACCCTATCTCCAATTTGAAATTCCATATGTTTTCGCCTCACGTCGGCGTAACTTTTCTATCGGTCTCTAGCAGCTTGTAAACGTTGTTTGATTTTGACAACCTTCTCGGTAGTTTCATGAACGAGATCTGGTCCAATGAGTTGTACTTCTCTAACTTCTGCCCAACAAACGGGCGATCTACACTTTCTACCATAAAGTGCTTCGAACGGTGCTGCCTTAATGCGTGGTATGATAACTGTTGTTGTATGAGAATTCGGCTAGAGGCAAGTGTTTGTCCCAACCTTTTCCGAAGTCAATGACACATGCTCGGAGCACGTCCTCCAAGGTTTGAATAGTTCTTTCACTCTGCCCATCGGTCTGTGGGTGGTACGCTGTGCTCATATCCAGTTTCATTCCTAAGGATTTTTGCAAAGACTTCCAAAAATGCGATGTGAAACAACTATCACGATCTGATATGATTGAAATCGGCACTCCATGCCGTGAAACTATTTCCTTTAGGTACAACTGAGCAAGCGTGTTCATTTCAGCGGTTTCCTTAATCGGTAGAAAATGAGCGGATTTTGTGAGACGATCAACAATAAACCATATCGTGTCAAATCCGGTTGAGGTTTTAGGAAGTTTAGTAATGAAGTCTATGGTAATACGTTCCCATTTCCACATTGGAAGTTCAGGTTGTACAAGTAGTCCTGACGGTTTCTGATATTCCGCCTTCACTCTCGAACATGTTAGATACTTACCGACATATTCAGCAATGCCGGCCTTCATGTTCGGCCACCAATAAAGTTTCTTTAGATCCTGGTACATCTTATTGAAACCCGGGTGAATGGAGTATTTTGACTTGTGAGACTCATGCATGATGAGATCACGAATACCTCCAAAGAGTGGGACCCAACTTCTATCTTTAAAACAAAGCATTTCATCAGATCTTTTCACGAAACCGTTCATGTTTTCGGGCATGCCATAAATCTTTTCCTTTGTTCTATTTTCCTCTTTAAGAGCTTCGCTTTGAGTGGCAAGGATTTGTGATGGAAGGGGTGAACAAATAGTCATTCCTAATGATTTAACGTTGAGAGGTTTCAATCGTTCTTTCCAGCTTAATGCATCTGCTACTACATTGGCCTTTCCGGGATGATAGCGAATTTCACAATCATAGTCACTGAGTAGTTCTAACCAACGACGTTGTCTCATGTTCAATTCCTTTTGGTCTAAGATATGTTGGAGACTCTTGTGGTCAGTGAACACGGTACATTTGGTGCCGTATAAGTAGTGTCTCCATAACTTAAGAGCAAACACTACCGCTCCTAGTTCCAAATCGTGAGTGGTGTAGTTTTCCTCATGTTTCTTCAATTGTCGTAAGGCATAAGCTATCACTTTGCTTCTTTGCATCAAGACTACTCCTAATCCGTGATACGAGGCATCACAATACACTATGAAGTCTTCACTTCTTTCAGGTAGTGCTAATATCGGTGCTTCACAAAGCTTTTGTTTCAGTAGTCGAAAAGCTAATTCTTCTTTCTCTCCCCAGATATATTTCTCATTCTTCTGGCTTAACTTGGTCAAAGGCTTTTAAATCTTGGAAAAACCTTCAATAAACCGTCGATAGTAACCCGCAAGACCCAAAAATTGGCGTATCTCCATGGGGTTCATAGGAGATGCCCAACCTTCAATAAACCGTCGGTAGTAAACCGCAATAAACCTATGAATATCACTCAACTTTTGTTGACTTTTAACATGTTTATCTCAGGAGTTAAACAAGAAGGACCATGAAGGCACGGAGTGGGCATGTAACCCGGCACGGGCTTAAATAAATGTTTTGATACATTTCAAATAAACTTGTTTTTTAAATTATGAAACATCTTGGTGTTGGTATTTTGAATAAATCTAAACTTTAACAATCTGTAACACCCCCAATTTTCAAAAAGTGCAGCGGATTTTAGATTGGGTGTTACTTCATAGCACAACAGCTTAATAGTAGAAAATGATTTTCATTTTAGTCATCTTAAAAGATTTTTCATTCGAATTTTATAAATACCAGAGTTTTACAAAATGAGGTCCCGTTGCTTTCAAAGTTAAATAAATAAGTTTTCGAATGATAGTAAAATTTATAGCCTTCATAAGTATCCGTGCTCCTCCATGCCACCCTTGCTCATTATGGACCTGAGATAAACACATGCTAAAAGCGTCAACACAAAGGTTGGTGAGTTCATAGAGTTTATAAGTTGAATATTGATTTCCAAAAATCAAGAAGTTTGTGAGTCTTAGTAGTTGTAAATAAACAGTTGATTATCTCAATCAAAATATGAGTAAATTCATAGTCTTTATAGTCAAAACAGTTGATTGTCAAAATCAAAATCAACAAAAGATAGTTTGTTGGTTTGCCCTAACTGGGTCAACCAAAAATAGTTTGTTGGTTTGCCCTAACAGGTTCAACCCAAAAATAGTTCGTTGGTTTGCCCTAACTAGCTCAACCCAAAAATAGTTCGTTGGTTTGGCCCTAACTGGCTCAACTCCAAAATAGTTATGATTAGTTTTGTTAAGTAAAAGTGATTTTCTGCTATAAAGTGAACATCAAGTTCGTCATTTGATAAAAATAGTGGGCTACGTCATTATACGCCCACAACATTAGTCATTGTAATACTGTGTCATGACCACAGTACTACAGCTGTATTGCCCTAGGCCTTATAACACGCAACGATTAACAGTCAATCATATTTAAATAATATGAAGAAAAGAAATAGGCCCCCAAGATAGGTATTTACCAGTACCTATGTCATCAAATAAAGTGCGGTCGGTGGCTTTCCTCTAGCAAACCAAATGGGGATTGTCAGTCCCAAATAGATCTATCCGCAACTATTTACGTTCACCCTACAAGCGATTAAGGTTCATGATCGAGGGACTTTTGGTAATAAGCAAACTTAGGCAATAAAAGTCAAGTATAGCATATAGTTGAAAGTCACTTGTAATCATGTTTATAGCAGGTATCTCTCCATGAGATATAAAATGTGTAAACCAGTAAAGTTTATATGAAATATAAGCATTTAATTCCCCCGAAAGCAATTTAAAACAGGTAAAAAGAGTGGGGGCTATGAAACTCACAGTCATATGTAAATAGTTAACGAATAATTGTAAAAGTAAAAACAGTAGTTGAGCATGTATCTCCCCCAAAATGTTTATAAAACATTTATAAAACAAGTAAAAGTAGGGCTATGACTCACCTGAGTGGAATGGTAGACAGAGAATAAGTAATATCAGAAGTGGAGGTTGAAATGACTTCACAAGATAACCTGAATAATTATAGAAGTCTGGGATAAGTTTGACTTATCGAGAATTGTTTTATGAAACAATGTCGGATGACAAAATGATTTTGTGGCAGAGGTGGCTTGCGTGGCAAAACGCTTTAAAGTTCAAAACAAAGTTATATACTCTATAACTTGTCTTTATGTATAAAGTATCGTTAATGTTTATATTTCCTTGTTATGAATAGTAATATGTGTAATTCATCAAAAGTTTGTGGATAATAAGTTGTAATAAATGTAGAATATCTTTAGTTAAATGTATCGATGATTTTTGTAAAAATAATCATTTACTGATATATATTCAAGTTAATCGATATATTATTATATAACCACTATGCTAAACATATTTCTTTAGACGGGAGAATGGTAAAATGTATAAGTTAAACTTATAAAAGTTTTAGGACGAAAAATGTCAAAGCATCAAACTTGAGGGGTTGAATGTGTGAAAATTAATATAAGTTACAACTTATATATTAAGAAAAGTTGCAAGGGCTGAAACTGCGAACTGCCAAAGTTGCAAAAATAACTTTAAAATAAAACTATCACTGCTCGGGCTCGAACTCGTGTCTGGTGAGTAGAAGCTAAGCGACCCAACAAGTGAGCGAAAAGCTCTTTTGTTTTATAATTTACCACTTATTTTACTTAAATTGGTTTGTGATTGCATTTCATTTAGTTGTAGAATTCTACTCGGTGAATATGGAGATCAAACTCACTCGGTATATATGTTTCATGCATGTATAAATGTCGAGTAGAATGAATTTCAAAGAAACATCTTTAGTTTTTGTAAGTCAATGTATGTATATGCCAAGAGTTTACAGATTCTCGAAACATATATATGCTTTTATAAAACTTTATAATAATGCTATAAAAACTCAAGTTCGAAATAGGTTCATATAAAGGAGAGGTGTGTCTCGAGTGCTCACTTTCGATCGAGAATTATTCGAGTGAGAAGTATTTCAAAAACACTAGTTTATGTGAGTTAAGTTCTTGTTTTACTATAAAGAGGTACCACATAAGCTAACACTATACAAGGTCGACTAGATTATAGTAGTTGAGTTCAAATACGGTTTCAATATTCGAAGGTGTATGTCAGTTTCGAAACAAGACTCAATAAGTATTCGTTTAGCATTTAAAGCTTTATGTGAACTCAAAAATCACCACACAAGTATTCAAATGACGACGTAAGTCCGTAACCCACTTGTAAACTCTCATGCATGAATATTCATACGTGAGGTTTATGTAGGTCGAATATAGATTTTACAAAAGGTCATTCGTTAGTTTCTTAAAGTTTTAAGTATAATGAGTGACATGAACCATCATAGTTACGGATAGTTTAAAGTTTCAAAAACAAGAAGTGAGTACGTTTAAAAAAAAAGTCGAGTATATGTGTATGTTTGTGTCGTATAAAAATAAACCAGAAAGACATGTTTCTAGTTTATCATACATAACATATAAACATGTATAAGAAGTTCAAAGTAAATGATAATACTATAACAAGTTTAAGGCGTATTCGAAGCTTACAGTGGTGATGAGAAAGAGTGTTTGTTGAATGGGAACAAGGAAGAGAGCTCAATTCTTAACCGAATATAACCCACTCCAAGCTTTGCTTAAAAACCCAAGATACCAAAGCTAGTTCCAAATGAGTTCCTAGTTTCCAAAACCTTTCTTTCTTTTCCACCTTGACTCGACAGGAGCAAAGGAAAAGTAGTTTTACATTGTATTTGTGTTTTGCATGTATGTGTGTTGTATGTATGAAGGAGAGGTGTGAGGTTTTTATAGAAAGCAAGTTTGTGTACACATGTGGAATTGTTATTGTGACTGTGATGAGAAGGAGGGTGGCGTGCAAGCAAAAACAAATAGGTGTGTAAGGGATATTTGTAAGATTGCACATGGTTTTCGTTTAGTTCAGAGTTCTCAAGCAAGGCATCTCAATGATTGGGGAAAGTTGGAGGTGAGTTTGGAGTCATGCTAGTGAAAATCAATATGTCTACAAGTTATGTAATAACGTGTTAGTGAGTTTGCTTGGGTCAGAATTTGTACAGTAAACTTGGATGAAATATGATGAAAAATTTCATTTGAGGATCCTTGTAGCATGGTTAATTAGGAGGGGCATTAAAATAGATGAGTTGCTAGTCGAAATTGTGAGTAAAACGGGCAAACCAAATGGTGGTCGTGACTGGTAACTAAAGAAGAAAAAGAAAAATATAACTATAGTGGGGTTGCTGGGCTGGTGGCCTGGTGGGCTTGCTGTTGGTGAACAGGCCCAAACAAAAGAAGAATAACAAAGGAGTCCGTTTGGTGTATCTTGTGATGGGTTGAGGCCTAATGGGTCTTAGAGGCCCGTTTAGCAAAGTTTGGGAGTTGTACAGAGGCCCAATAATATTAGTGAGTATTTAGGAAATTTTCCGTAAGCTCGGGAAATATATAACACGTATTTGGTAGATTGACGAAACGTATATTTATTAAATATAAACGTTTCAAGTTATTAGTGATATTTAGATTTTTAAGGTACATTCGATATTTAGGTTTTTAAAGCATAATTGAATACCATTTCAAAGTGAATGGTGTAAACGTTGCGATTGTCAAAAGTATACATAAAAAAAATGTTATGGGTAAAATTGGTTAATTTACGTTGTAATAATGTTTTAATCATAGGGAAAATTTTCACGGGATGTGATAGTACCTACCCGTAAACTGAATCCCGTCCCGGGATTCCAGTCTAAGGTTGTTGTTATTAGTAGGTTTGAATGAGAACTTTTAGAGAAAGTTGGGGATCTTCGGCTTTTGTAAAGAAAATTTGTTAAATAAAGCTTAAGAGACAACACGGAGATTGTTCCAAGCTTTTGTTACCGATGAATAAAGAAAAATGTCTACTCCTTTTTTTAGTGAACAGTGCCAAACAGTAAAGCATAGTATTCCTCAGTAGCCCAACGGCTACCTCCTCTTTTTAAATATCCCATTAAAATCCCCATTTTATCATTCAAAACTTAACCTTTCAATTATATTTCTCTCAATAATTTTCCAAAATGCCGCACATTACTACCATGGTTGCAATCGTGTATTTTTTTTGTTGCTACTATTTACGTGGCATACGTTCCGAAAGAAGATCGTGCATTATTGGTTGGGATTTTGGTGTTTCTCGTACCTCTTGTGATCCTAGCGGTTGTCATTAATAAGTTATGGAAGTAATGGGTAGTGTTGTGGTAGAAGCGTTGTAATAAATCTTTTGTTGTGTAATGAATGTGAAATAAAGCTTGTTCGCTTTATATATGAAATCGTGTTTTACGTGCATAATTTGCTTGTATTTATTGTTTAAGGTATACGAGTAGTCAAGTAACTCAAAATATGGTTTAAGTCCTGGGCTTGAATAATGTCGGGCTCAAATTTATGATCAAGGCCCAATGACAAAACAATGGTGCGTTGGTTTATCGTGAGAAATGGGTCAGGGCCCAATGTCATTAGGGTGGGTTGGCATTCGGGAGCAATTGGCCAAAGCCCAAAGTTAAGAGGGCGTGTTCGGTTTGGTGAGTATGAAACGTTTAACACACGTTCCATGACATATACGGTTACGAGATAGTTTAAGATAAAAAAAAATAATGCCTGAGAGTTTTGAGAGATCGTTGAGAAGTTTACATCCTTTTAGAGGCCGAGGAGTCAAAACGTATGAGAGGTGTTATTCATATGTGGCACGTTCATAGTTTAAGTCATGGTGTTGCGTTTTTAACGCGATTTGTTCCTACAACTTGCGTTGCAACACGAAGGCCAAGGTAGGATTTTACAAAGTATTCCAAGACTAGTCGTTAGTTTCAAAATAGATTTTTGAAAGTCTACTGTTTGAATACAAACTGTTATGTTTTTCAAAATAAAATAATTGGAAAATATTTTCAAACCCTTATAAATACCACTGGCATGCTTATGTTATTCACACAGACAAAACAATCAATGGCTTGTAAACTACCACACACCGCTGAACAATTTCAACGATTTCTCAAGGCAGAATCCGAGAATAACGACGTGGATCGCCAAAATGCTATTGTGGAGGTCATCAAGAAGTTTGAGACTGTGAAACAACTGAGACGACGACTTAGAGAACGCTACATAGAGTGCACAGACATATCAGATGATAGAAAATATGTGATCGACACGTTCTTGTATGATGAATATCGTAAGGACGCTACTGTTATTGAATTGCTGTGGACTTGTGTCACTAAGATACAAGACCAAATCTTCAACAAGATCCGTTGGAGTTTTGAAGAAAATGTTGAAGCTGCTAAGGTTGAACAACAACAACAACAACAACAACAACAACAACAACAACAACAACAACAACAACAAGGTGCATCAAGTTCATCTACACCAAGAGTGGTTGTGCAAAAACAACAGTTGCCTCATCTGCATCACTTACAGCCAAGCTTTGAGGAAAATGTGGTAGTTGATGATGGTGGTTGGACTTCTGACATGGAGCGGGAGCTGAGCAGGTTGGAAGCTCAATGGGAAGAAGAGAAGTTGGCGAGCTTTGATCCTTATGATGACGGTTACGACTCGAACAACTCTCAAACCTGGGATCACCCAGATTACAGTTAGGTTTATGTTTACTTGATGTTTTAATTCAGTATCGTTTGTAACGTTTAAGTATTTCTGTCAAGTATGTTTTTAATAACATGGTGTTTGAATGTTTACGTTGTACACACAACTTGGAAGAGAACTCCTTACTCTGTCATGTTTAGATATTTCTCATGATTTACAATTACAAAAATCTGTGCGGGTAACCTACCCATTAAACAAAAGACTTTTGTTGATACAGATTTTTACTAAGAGAATTTTAGATAAGGATGTAGAAAATTGCTGAATTATCAGTTTTTGGGAATGATGAAAGTCAATTTGTCTTTGCATGGTGAATAGTGAACGTAAGTGGCTAGAATTGTAGTCTACGGCTACCGCCTTATATATCCCGATTCTCCTCTTCATTACTCACACTTTTTTCATCCAAAGATTTTAAAATGTCATACACCTATACTGTTCTCATAATTTTGTACGCGGTTGCAGCCATCTTCTTAGCTTACACTTCAAAAGAAGATTTGGAGTTCTCGGCCTGGATCATTGCACTTCTCATGCTGATCGTAGTATTTGCCGTTAGCGTGGATGAAATATGGAGGTAAGAGATTGTGGTGCAATGGAGATGTTGTTTTGAAACCGTATCATGGCATCATGCATTAACGTTTCATTGTGTGATTTTATCGTACAGGGTATTCGATGTGTTACACCCAGTTGTGGTTCTTGCTCTTGTAGGTGTGGTTGCGTTTTTCATCAGCTTGGCAGGCCAACCAATTTGCTTCTCTATGCNAAACCGTATCATGGCATCATGCATTAACGTTTCATTGTGTGATTTTATCGTACAGGGTATTCGATGTGTTACACCCAGTTGTGGTTCTTGCTCTTGTAGGTGTGGTTGCGTTTTTCATCAGCTTGGCAGGCCAACCAATTTGCTTCTCTATGCCTTACCTAGTTATATTTGTAACAATAGCATTACCAATGCTAATTGTATCGTTGTGTATCAATATTGAAGGTTTTTCCAAGATTTCAAAGCCTTTGACCAAGTTAACCCAGAAGAATGAGAAATATATCTGGGGAGAGAAAGAAGAATCAGCTTTTCGACTACTAAAACAAAAGCTTTGTGAAGCACCGATATTAGCACTACCTAAAGGAAGTGAAGACTTCATAGTGTTTTGTGACGCCTTGTATCATGGATTAGGATCAGTCTTGATGCAAAGAAGCAAAGCGATAGCTTATGCCTCACGACAATTGAAGAAACATGAGGAAAACAACACCACTCACGATTTGGAACTAGGAGCGGTAGTGTTTGCTCTTAAGTTTTGGAGACACTACTTATACGGCACCAAATGTACCGTGTTCACTGACCACAAAAGTCTCCAACATATCTTGGACCAAAAGGAATTGAACATGATACAACGCCATTGGTTAGAACTACTCAGTGACTATGATTGAAAAATTCGCTATCATCCCGGAAAAGCCAATGTAGTAGCAGATGCGTTAAGCCGGAAAGAACGATTGAAACCTATTAGGGTTAAATCATTAGGAATGACTATTTATTCACCCCTTCCATCACAAATCCTTGTCGCTCAAAGCGAAGCTCTTAAAGAGGAAAATAGACCAAAGGAAAAGATTTATGGCATGCCCGAAAACAAGAACGGTTTCGTGAAAAGATCTGATGAAATGCTTTGTTTTAAAGATAGAAGTTGGGTCCCACTCTTTGGAGGTATTCGTGATCTCATCATGCATTAGTCTCACAAGTCAAAATACTCCATTCACCCGGGTTCCGACAAGATGTACCAGGATCAAAAGAAACTTTATTGGTTGCCGAACATGAAGGCCGACATCGCTGAATATGTCGGTAAGTGTCTAACATGTTCGAGAGTGAAGGCGGAATATCAGAAACCGTCAGGACTACTTGTACAACCTGAAACTCCAATGTGGAAGTGGGAACGTATTACCATGGACTTCATTACTAAACTTCCTAAAACCTCAACCGGATTTGACACGATATGGGCTATCATTGATCGTCTCACAAAATCCACTCATTTTCTACCGCTTAAGGAAACCGATGAAATGAACACGCTTGCTCTGTTGTACCTAAAGGAAATAGTTTCACGGCATGGAATGCCGATTTCAATCATATCAGATCGTGATAGTCGTTTCACATCTTATTTTTGGAAGTCTTTGCAAAAAGCCTTAGGAACGAATCTGGATATGAGCATAGCGTACCACCCACAGACCGATGGGCAGAGTGAAAGAACTATTCAAACCTTGGAGGACATGCTCTGAGCATGTGTCATTGACTTCGAAAAAGGTTGGAACAAACACTTGCCTCTGGCCGGATTCTCATACAACAACAGTTATCATACTATCATTAAGGCAGCACCGTTCGAAGCACTTTATGGTAGAAAGTGTAGATCGCCCATTTGTTAGGCAGATGTTGGAGAAGTACAGCTCACTGGACCAGATCTTGTTCACGAAACTACCGAGAAGGTTGTCAAAATCAAACAACGTTTACAAGCTGCTAGAGACCGACAGAAAAGTTACGCCGACGTGAGGCGGAAACCTATGGAATTTCAAATTGGAGATAGGGTTATGTTAAAGGTATCCCCATGGAGGGGAATGATACTTCTTGGAAAACAGGAAAAGTTAAACCCCAGATACATCGGTCCATTCAAAATCCTGGAAAGGATAGGACCCATGGCATATAAGCTTGAATTACCGGAAGAGCTTAGTCGTGTTCATGACACTTTTCATGTGTCAAACCTCAAGAAGTGCTTATCAGATGAATCTCTTATTGTTCCATTGAAAGAGTTACGACTCGATGATAAACTTATTTTCACCGAGAAACCGGTGGAAATCATGGATAGGGAAATCAAACAGCTTAAGCAAAACCATATTCCTATCATAAAAGTTTGTTGGGACTCTAAGCGAGGACCGGAGTATACTTGGGAGCACGAGGATCATATTCGCACCAAGTACACACATCTCTTCTCGTAGACACCCCTGGCAACTATCTTAGACTAGAATTCCGGGACGGAATTCACTGTAAGGGGTAGGTACTATAGCCTCTCGTAATTTTCCCGTACGATTAGTAAATAAATAAAATGAATAAATGAGTATTAAGTTATTTAAATACCATTTTAACGGGTAACAAATTTTTTTTTTGTTATACATTACATGTTACGTGAATCACTACGATATTTGTAATTTACCATTTGCCTAGGAACGATACTTACTGTTAGGAATACGCTTTTTGTATAAGAAAGATTCGGTCACCCCAGATATGATTAAGCATTGTTTAGCTCGTAGTAGTTACAATAGTTAGTTAAACGTAGTTTAGAAGTAGATTAGTTCGCAGAAGAAGGACGGGTCTTTACCCACTGTATACCTGATCCGCAGCCCAAGTGGCACGCCCAAGTGGCAAAACCTATGTACATATAAATACTCTCTCCATCCTTGGAGAGGGTAAGCCTTCTCTCATAATCTCATTTTCTTTTTTTTTTTTTGGTTTTCTCTCTAAGGCTTCATCTCTTTCTCTCTCTAACTTTCTCTCTCTATATTTCTTTCTTTTCTTTCTTATGAATAACGAACCATAACCACATGTATGAGCGTGTTTGTGATGTTATCTAGTGTTCTACAATTGGTATAAAGAGCCATGGTTACATCCTAGGGATTGTAGGACTTGTGGTGTGTGGTTTGTTTTGGTTTCTACTAGTTTAGCGTGGTTTTTACTCATTTTGGAGCTTGTTCGTGGTGATTCTTGTGCTCTTTCTTGTACTTCTAGGATTAGAGGGGTTAGATTTATCTAGTTTATCAGTTGGTTGGACTAAATCTAACGTTTGTGAAGTGTACGAGTTGTTTTGGAACTTTTTCTTGGCAGCGGTTTGCTCTACGATAAGGTGTTCTTCGCAGCGGTTAAGTTGGGACTTTAGCGGTTAGCAACAGCGGTTAGGACAAGTAGTGGAGTGAACATTACGCTGTACTTTGTACTGTTTCAGCGGTTAACTTCCAGCGGTTTACTCTTCCGCGGTTAAGTTACCAGCGGTTTACTTTTCAGTGGATACTTTACTAGCAGTTACTCTGTCAGCGGTTACTATTGTCAGTGGTTTAATAATCAGCGGTTACTATTCCAGCGGTTAAGTTTCAGCGGTTATTACATCAGCGGTTTTCTTTCAGCGGTTACTTGTCAGCGGTTACTGTACCAGC
>LBNU01006847.1:139760-158019 GCA_014162995.1 Artemisia annua
AATGATAATTTGATTGCTATGTGCATTGCTCAAGATGTGATTTATACTGCTACTGATTCTTCTTTAACTGCTTCCCAATTTCATGAAATGTCTGTTACATTAAAAGTTTTCCAAAATCGTGTTGTTGAGCTTGAGGGGGAGAATTTAAAACTGCGCGAAAAAATTCAAAAATATGATCATGATAACATGGTCAAGCAATTTTCAAAACTAGAGGTTGATAATCTTAACTTCCAATTAAGATACCAACATCTAGAAGAAAGAATTAGAAACTCAAATGCCAAGACATCTTCGGATGCTCCTGAATTTGATGCATATTTTGAATTAGCCAAAAGGGATGAAAGAATTCAAGCTCACACTAACACGATTCGGAAACTGAAGCTTCAGATTGCACAATTTAAGACGAATAAATGTGATGGGATTGATAATAAATGTGATGCGATTGATACCCAGAAACCTCCGTGTTTAGATTCTCAATATCTTCAACTTCAAAATGTCATTAACGCTTTGAAATACGAAAATGATTGTTTCCAAGCTGAAAACTCTAGGATCAAACAACATTACAAAGAGTTACATGATTCGATGAAGATCACACGTGATAAAAAAATGAAAAGATAACTTCTTTGCTTAAAGAATATGAGAATCTAAAGACTCAGGTGAAAGGAAAAATGCCAGTCACTGCATGTGATTGCAGTCTCACCAAAGTGGCTAAAACAAAAAGAACTGATGTTGATGCCATTAATATTCCTCTTCCCCTTAGGAATAATGCGTTTGTTCATAGTGAGTACCTTAGGTATCTCAAGGATTTCCTAGATATCCTCTGTGAGACTATTGAAGAAGTTAGAATGGTGAGTCCTGCGGACATTGGCATCCGTGATGTGTATTATCTCACCAACAGATCATATGAGCTCTTAGATTATGCCATTGGTACATGTCCTAAAGCTGTTTGCATGCATGATAAGACTAATGATTTTTCCTCTAAGGTTAAGAACAAGCATGTTGACTTTAAAGTGCCCATAACATCACCAAAACATAACACATCTGATACCAGAAATCAAACAGCAGTTTCTCGTTCTAATGTTCCCATCATTAATTCTACAGGAGTAAAAGTTGTCACTAATGCTAGCGGGTCAAAGCCTAGTTGCAATACAAGGAATGATAGGACTTCGCCAGCTAAAAGTGCTCAAGGAAAGAAAGTAGAAGACCACATTAGGAACAATAAGACTGATCTGAACGTTGTGAATCGTGTTGATTCTAGTATTAGCTCTAGGCGTACTGTAATTAATTCGAATTCTAAAACCAGTTGTGAGATCTGTAATAACTTTTTAAATTTTGGTAATCATGATGTGTGTGTTAAGACATGTTTGTATGCTTCTAAAGTATCCCCTGGTTGTCATACTGTTTATTATAATCGTGTAAAACATGTTTGGAAAGCAACAGGAAGGAAGTTTACTAATGTTGGCTATCATTGGAGACCCACTGGAAGAATAGTGTCAATAGGAAGTTATCGCCCCTTTGCCAAACAGTATAATCCTAAGTTTCCCAACATTAGGATTTGGAAGAAGTCTGGTAGAACTTTTCCTATAGGAACCCAATGTGCTAACCATAAGTCTAGTTCCCCAGCATGTCATGTTATGACTAAGGACACTATTAATTCTTCCTATTCTGTTGTATGTGCTAACCAATCGGACCCCACTTATGGTTGGGGATCCAAGTTTGTCCGTTATGCATATCTGTCTGATTTCAAATGCAGGTCGTACAAATCGCCCTGTGGTATTTGGACTCAGGCTGCTCAAAACATATGACAGGGGATCGCTCGCGGCTCAGAAATTTCGTGAAAAAGTTTATCGGGACTGTTAGATTCGGGAATGATCATTTTGGTGCAATAATGAGTTATGGAGATTATGTGGTTGGTGACAGCGTTATCTCTCGGGTATATTATGTAGAAGGTCTTGGGCACAATCTATTCTCCGTAGGTCAATTTTGTGACTCAGATCTAGAAGTTGCCTTCAGAAAACACACTTGTTATGTTAGAAGATTGGATGGTATGGATCTCTTGAAAGGCAGACGTGGCACAAACCTCTACACTATATCCATTGAAGACATGATGTAATCATCTCCAATCTGTCTACTATCTAAGGCTTCCAAGACCAAGTCTTGGTTGTAGCATCGTCGTTTGAACCATTTGAACTTCGGTACCATCAATGAACTTACTCGTAAAGATCTTGTTCGAGGCATGCCCAGGCTGAAGTATGAAAAAGATCATCTTTGTTCCGCTTGTCAGCTTGGTAAAAGCAAAAAGCATACTCACAAACCCAAAACCATCAACACCATTATGGAAGTTCTTCATACCCTTCACATGGACCTTTGTGGTCCCATGAGAGTGCAAACCATATTTGGAAAGAGATATGTGTTAGTGATTGTTGATGACTACTCTCGTTTCACATGGGTCAAATTCCTCAGATCCAAGAATGAAACACCTGAAATCATCATCAAACTAATCAAGCAGCTGCAAGTTTGACTCAATAAAATTGTCAGATTCGTCCGCACAGATAATGGAACGGAGTTTGTCAATCAACAGCTTACTCAGTTTTATGAAGAACTGGGAATTAGTCATCAAAGGAGTATACTTCGAACACCTTAGCAGAATGGAGTCGTTGAAAGACGAAACCGTACACTTGTAGAGGCAGCACGAACTATGTTGATCTTCTCCAAAGCTCCTATGTTTCTCTGGGGAGAGGCAATTGCAACTGCTTGTTACACTCAGAACAGATCACTAATTCATCCTCTTCACTGCAAAACTCCTTATGAGCTAGTGCATGAAAGAAAACCCGACCTCTCTTTCCTTCGTGTTTTTGGTGCATTATGTTACCCAAACAATGATAGCGAAGATTTGGGAAAGCTAAAGGCAAAAGCTGATATTGGAATTTTTGTTGGGTATGCACCTAACAAGAAGGGTTATCAAATCTACAACAAAAGGACCCGACAAATCATGGAAACCATCCATGTCACGTTTGATGAGCTGACCGAGCAAACGGTTCCTGAATACTCCAGTTCAGGACCCGCATCTAATCTTTGGACTCCTGGACCCATTAGTTCAGGACTTGTAAATTCTTCCACCACAGATGCTCCTTCTGTGCCACCTACCAGTGAGGACTTGAAGAAATTGTTTGATTCAATGTATGATGAGTATTTTGAGCCTCAACAGAGAGTCGAACCTGAACAACAAGTCATAGGTCCTGATGCTGCTGCTAATGATGAACCTCAACCCACAAACGGGCCTTCCATCTCCATCTCTCTTAGTCAGAATGCTCCATCATCTAGTCATACCAATCACACTGATCAACACTCTTCAATTCCTCAAGAAGAAGCATCTGATAACACCTTTGAAGTGAATCCTTTTACTCAACCACCTGATGAACCTTTTGTCAACATATTTGCTCCTGAACCATCTACTTTGGCAACCTCCTCAGAAGATTCCAATACTGCTACTTCAATTCCCAGTCATCAACTTCATGAGCATATCAGGAAATGGACAAATGATCATCCGATTGACAACATCATTGGCAACCCATCTAGGCCGGTATCTACACGACGACAACTTGCCACAGATACTTTATGGTGTTTCGTTAGCAATGTACTGTCCAAAGTCGAACCAAAGGATTATATAGAAGCGTTGTCAAAAATGTCCTGGTTCACTGCAATGCAGGATGAAATCCATGAATTTGACAGACTAGATGTGTGGGAATTAGTACCCCCTCCCGACTGTGCAATGATTATCGCCCTCAAATGGATCTTCAAAGTGAAGCTTGATGAATATGGTGAAGTGTTAAAGAACAAAGCTCGACTTGTGGCCAAAGGGTACAAACAAGAAGAAGGCATCGATTTTGAGGAATCATTCGCACCAGTTGCCAGAATTAAAGCTATCAGAATCTTCCTTGCCAATGCAGCCAGTCAGAACATGGTTGTATACCAAATGGATGTGAAGACTGCCTTTCTCAATGGACACTTAAAGGAAGTAGTATATGTAAGTCAACCAGAGGGGTTTGTTGATCCTGAATGCCCTAATCATGTCTATCGCTTGAAGAAGGCACTATATGGTCTTAAACAAGCACCCAGAGCATGGTACGATACACTGTTCAAATTTCTTCTAGCCAACCAATTCACCAAGAGTGTTGTCGATCCTACCTTGTTCACTAGAAAGTTGGGAGAGCATCGTCTCCACGTTCAGATCTATGTGGATGACATTATCTTCGTATCTGCCGATCCTCTAGAATGTGATAGGTTTGCACAAGAGATGAGTACTGAATTCCAAATGTCCATGATGGGGAAAATGTCTTTCTTCTTGGGGCTTCAGATTTCTCAAAACCCACACGGTATCTTCATCAATCAATCAAAGTATGCCAGTGAAATACTAAAGAAATTTGGATTTGAATCATGTGAATCTGTAGATACTCCAATGGTTGAGAGAACTAAGCTGGATGAGGATATTGAAGGAGCACTTGTCGACCAAACCAAATACCGAAGCATGATCGGATCATTGATGTATCTCACAGCCAGTAGACCAGATCTCTTATTTGCTGTTTGCATGTGTGCTCGGTATCAATCCAAACCTACTAAGAAGCACTTAGAAGCAGTCAAAAGAGTCTGCAGGTACCTTTAAGGAAAAATTCACATGGGCCTTTGGTATCCTAAAGACATTGCAATGGCTCTCACTGCCTACTCTGATGCTGATCATGTGGGGTGTCAAGATACTCGTCGAAGTACCTCGGGTGGTGCTCAATTTCTAGGAGATAAACTGGTTAGTTGGTCATCAAAGAAGCAAATGAGTACGTCGATCTCCTCCANACATAGATGAGTGCTAAACATAATGTTGGATCTAATTGTTATAGCAACAAGTAATTTTCCATACATTTCTCTATGTTTAGTATTACCTACGGATTTACTAATCTCATTCTTGATAGATCATTGACGACTTAACAATTGAGAACAAGAGCTTTGGTATCCTAAAGACATTGCAATGGCTCTCACTGCCTACTCTGATGCTGATCATGTGGGGTGTCAAGATACTCGTCGAAGTACCTCGGGTGGTGCTCAATTTCTAGGAGATAAACTGGTTAGTTGGTCATCAAAGAAGCAAATGAGTACGTCGATCTCCTCCACAAAGGCTGAATACATTGCCATGTCTTCTTGCTGTGCTCAAATTCTTTGGATGAGGTCTCAATTATCAGACTATGGCTTTGTATACAACAAGGTTCCGATGTACTGTGACAATAAGAGTGCCATTGCTCTTTGCTGCAACAACGTCCATCACTCAAGATCAAAGCACATTGATATTCGACATCATTTCATCAGAGAACAAGTGAACAAAGGAATTGTGGAACTCTACTTTGTGAGGACGGAATTATCTTCACAAAGGCACTTCCTAGAGAACGGTTTCAATTCATTCACCCACGTCTTGGAATGAAGAGCATTTCTCCTGAGTCACTCAAAAGTCTTCAGGAAGATAATGAGGAGTAACTGATTCACTTCACATATCCTTATATATATATATTTTTAAACCCAGAAAAGAAAAATACAAAAATATAAAACCTATAAAAACCATAAAAATCAGAAAAACTCAAAAATACCAAAAATAGTTTGTTTCTTAGGCATGTCTTCTGGCATCGTCAGAAGTTCAAAATGTTTTCAAAACATGCCTTATATGGCTTGCAGTTATTTCAGACTGCAACCCGCGCTTAAATTATGGCTTGCAATTATTTCAGACTGCAACCTGCGCTTAAATTATGGCTTGCAGTTATTTCAGACTGCAACCCGCGCTTAAATTATGTCTTGCATTTACTTCAGACTGTAACCCGCGCTTAAATTATGGTTTGCTATTACTTCAGATAGCAACCCGGTTTTCAAAATCCGTGTAAAAACACGTTATCATGTTTTCACTGTGTGCGGATTATCCGAAAAGTTGTACGCTTCAGTGCAGCCTTTCTAGTAAAAGAAGAGAAGTCTTCTTTTCCCAAAATCTCTTTCTTCTAAAAATTCTTCAAAAGAGATTTTGTGGTGTACAAGGTGGCCATTGGTCTTAAATTTTCTCGTATACGTTACCACTCACATTAATGGCTACTAAACGTTAAAATGGAAAAACGGGTCATTAATTGAGGGGGAGCGTATGTGCTCAAAATTTCTGCACCTTTAAAAACTTTGTGCACCAGCCACAGTGAAAACTCAAAAAGTGTCTCAAAATCAGTAAACGTTTAAAATTTTGCCACATGTCTCTCCAAAGCTTTTTCGAAAATCATTTAAATCAATTGGGATCACAAAATCTCAAAAGATTTGAAATTTTATGATCGGGGGAGAGAATGTGATTTAAATATAAAAACTGATTTAAAAGTGATGTTTTTGGACTCATAAAGAATGTTTGTGGACTATCGAGAACGCTCCCTTATGTGCTAAAATGTTAAAGATTTTGGATTTTAATCAAAGCACATATTAAGGGGGAGCAAGTGATTAAATGTGATGTTTTTGGACTTATAAAGATGTTTTGGACTCAAAAGATCGCTCCCTTATGTGCTAAAATTTTAAAAGATTTTGGAGTATGAACAAAGCACATATTGAGGGGGAGCAAGTGATTTAAAATGATGAATAAATGATCTCTTTTGCAAGCTCACCCGTATGTGCCAAAGTTTTTCAAAATTGATTCAATCAATGTGCACATATTGAGGGGGAGCAAGTGGCTAAGAGTCTTTCGCGGGATTTTACAAAATCAAGTAGAAACCGTGAATTGCTTATGACTCAGAATTTGACTCATGAATTGACGAAACATGAAAAGTCGTGAATCGAAAAGACTAGTCCTGGCCGGGTAATAATTTCAAGCTGGTCTAACCAGTGATGTAAACGTGTCTCGAAGAGGACTGGTCCAAGTAGAAAGTACCGTTTCGAGAAACTCTTCTTAGATATATACTTTGACGGGTCTAACTTCCTTTTTAAGGAATGTTAACAACTTCAAGTTAGTTATTAGGGCTAGTTATCACCTAAAAGCTGATAATGGATCCCTTTAACTAAGCAACGTAAACGTGTCCCTCGGGTATATGTCTATTAAGAGCCGATCAATTCAAATAAGTGCAACTCACCCCGACATGTGCAAATTTCTTTCTTTACCTATGAGCACATGTTAAGGGGGAGCATTTGAAAAATGATAAAACTCTCAAAGTGTTAACAAAATGTGTTTCTTAATCATAAACACTTTGAGAGAATTTTCAACGATTTGGTTATATGGCGATTGTGGAAAGATACCAAAAGACCGACCATTTTAATTTAATGCATGGAGTAATAAGGATGGTAAGGTTAGGTATATGTTCCCATGATCCACCAGAACCGGAGGGATCTTCCCAGGGACAATCCAATAGATAGATTAGAAGTCCTTAGGAATGATTGAAAAAAGAAGAAAAGTGAGAAAGGGAGGAGTGCCGACTGAGACTGAGCTAGGACTGGAACAAACCCAATGATGTGTGGTTTTGTGACCTTACAACAGGTTTTACCTCTCGAGGGATCTCAAGAGGCTTACAACCCCACCAGGTAGTGTACCTGACCGTAGTAGTATAGGATAGTGGTAAGTACGGGGGATTGATCGTTCTCTCATAGAGAATAGTGTTCGTTAGGATAGAAAACTACTCTAATAGGCATAAGGGTGAAAGGAAGATTCTTTTTGTATTTTTATATTTTATGGAAAGCAAATTAAAATCTCGGTTTATAGGGAGTGGGCGGAATTAGTTGCTAGTCAACTAACCCAAAATTACTACTATTGCAAAAGAAAAATAAAATATCTAAACTATTTAGTTGTGAAAACAATATGGAGAAAATTGTGTTTACTTAGACTTCATTACTCCCTAACTATTTTTTACCGGTTAATTGATATGTATGTTACTTGTGTGGATGAAGGGTGTATTAATAGTTAGGTTTCATTAGATCTAAGCAAACACTAGAGAATTTAGCTACACATGTTAATAGAAAGACAAGCACGAAAGATAATCAACCAACACATAGACATATTGATTGAATTAAAGTGAAGACTTATCTTTAATTAAGCATGAGGGTTCCAAGGGTTGGAAACCCTAAAAAGTACAGAAAAATCGTCTATGGTTTGGTGCTAAAAGTTCTCCACAAAGTTCTACACTTAATGAATGAAAATTAGAAAACTATATATAGATTTTACATTTAGACGGCGTCAGGTTATAAGGGCTGACGCCGTCAGCTCGCCGCCATTAGGTTTCTCGGATGGCCTAGATCTACTTTTGACACCGTCACCTTATAAAACCTTTTGGGCCGTCACTCTTTAAAATATAACCTGACGGCCTACATTCTCTAACACCTGACGGCGTCAGGTGTTAATTCTCCAAATTTCTCTGGCCCGTCATTTGATAATTGGTTTCCTCTCTTTTGTCAAGGCTTGCTGACGGCGTCACCTTGTGACTCTGATGCCGTCAGGTTGTAATTTCTCCATCTTTTGAGACTTTGCCGTTTTCTTCACTTTTATGCTCCAAAAATGTCCGAATAAGCATGTTTTCCAGAATTCTTCTCAAAAGTGCCTAAAATGACAAAAGGAACGATTTAGGGCAATATTTGATCACATTTATACGAATTAGGGCTTAAATGACCCCCTAAAAGCGTAACACTTTTCGTCTCATCAAATACCCTTACACTTGAGATTTGCTTGTCCTCAAGCAAATGAGCCTTTATTCCAATCAAAATATGAGTTAGGGGTCATTTAACACGAATATAAAAGTAATTACAACAAATAGTTATTCGACCCTAATCATAACAAGCACGGAAATCATACACTAGCACCTCACAAATAGTGTTTGGATTATCTCATCTCTCAAATGTCATAAAATTATATCTCATAAATGGAAACGAAAAATAACACTCACTACCTGTCATAGCAACTAGATTACCATAGGCTTGGGAAAGGATCAATTACTCCTCCACTAGGCGTAAGCACCTAAGATAAACTATCAAAGAGGGCTTTACAAAGGGTTGTAACGTAAGGTGTAGGGATATGATAAACACGGTTTGGTTGGAATAAAGGGTATTTTAGTGGTGTCGAGTTAATTATCATGATCAAATACATGCACTATACATCGTTGCTTAAGTCAAGACTCGACTCAATCTTAGTCTAAAAATAAAACAAAAACTAAAAAGAAACATAAAAGGAAACGGGATGGTAGTCCGTATGTTTTTCTACTTTCTTTTTCATATATTTTTTTGTATTTTTCTTGATTTTTCGATTTTTTTTTCATACATTCTTGCCCTACCATCCAAAATAATCATCATAGGAGAGTTGCATTCCCCATTACTCCATTACACTAGTACTTTACCCATGAGTCCCAATCGTCCCAAAACAATATGTACAATAATATGACTTAACTTAGCAACCATGTAATTGACCGGATAATTAACTAAGGGTTTAACAAATGTTTTCACAATAATGCACCAAAGGTGGGTGCATACAAGGTAGGCTAAGGCGATTTGGGTGTACATTTAAGTGGGGTGTAACAAATTCTCACTTTGAGTAAGATGCTCAAAGATCGAAACGAAAGGATAGGCTCGGAGGGGTGTACTAGGGGTATCGTGTACCAAAAGTGGATACAACGCAAAGGGTGTGGGAGAATTACTTGACCAATGAAGTCAATGTAATTATAACAAAAATACGGGTGTAAAACAATGGGTTAATCCTAATGCCTCTTATCATGTAGTAAATCTTAACTACACGAGTGTAGTCTCACTTGTGGATTTGAGATGGTCCTAACGCAAGTTCTAGAATCTAAATGCTACCGGTACACACATCATAGCACCAAAGATGGGTGCTTTTCCTAAAAATTCTAGGGGCGAACCTCACATATTTGGGGTGAAAATTTTTTTAGTGGTACGGTTTTGTGCTAGTCATACAATTTCCTATCCATGAGACGCTCATTAAGATCAAGGTTTCAGTTCTAAATGTTGTAAAAAATTTTAAATTGGCGCTAAAATTGCCCTAACAAATATTTCTCTTGGTTTTATTACAATCTACCATCAAACAAAGCAAAACATCAAGCATAGGTGTATTCTCAACGGTGCCTTCATTTCCCCCATTACATTTAAACCGAACATTGTCCCCAATGTTCAAATAGAAGACGTAAAAGTAAATAAAATGAAAGAATGAAATCAAATACTCCCCTGAATCGTTTGATGTGGATAATGAGGTAACATGGTTAGATCTTCTTTCAAGAGAGACGAACGTTCAAAGCTTCCCTTCCAAAATAATAATCGTCTTCTTGTCTAAAATAACCTGTTAACCTGAAAAAGATAAAGGCCAACCTCGCGTAAAATTGGTGGTAAAATCTACATAATAAGATATAATGCTTGTGGAATGAATATTTTGCAGAATTCCTGGAGATTATAAGTTAAAGAATTGACAAAACTTTTTTAGGTTTCCGGAAGAAATGCAAAACTTTCAAAAAATGCAGAAAATTTTAACCTGACGCCGTCAGAAAGTTCTGACAGAATCCTCATGTTAAGTTTCCGGGAAAATTATGGAAAAACTAAATCTTATTTTCTGGAATTCCTGCAAAAATTCATTATGACTCGATATAAGCATTTGACTCAAACAAGTACTAATATGTATGTTAATTACATTGTTATGATTCATGTTCATTCGTTCTTTATAAACCGATTTAGATTTCCCTTACACTTAACTTTTGCGAAATACCTTTATATGTAGTTAAGACGAAGTTAAAAACAAAATAAAGCATTTTTCACAATTTAGTTTGAAGCATGAATCAATAACAAGAAATATAACTTACATACGGAAACAAATAAAATCAAATAAACAACCAAAACACACAAAATATGGGTTGCCTCCCAAGAAGCGCTTTTATTTATTAACGAGTCTTGTAGCTAGACTCAAAGTCACCGTACGTTACGTGACTTCATCGTTGGTCATGGTTCCTATGTCATCCTCTCTTCCGGTTTTGTATTCCGGTCCTAGTTTCAAACAATCTTTGTAGAAACCGAAAATCCTTTCCATGACATAGTCTACTCTCCTACGTCTATCCTCATCATTCCTATAGTAAACCGCTTGTTCGAGTTCCTTCTCAACATTGGACAAGTGTTGGAATTGCTCTATCTTATACGGCATTTGGTAGTTCACTTCATCGGTCTCATCCTTAAATTTAACTATCCCTAAGGAAGGTTCATAAGTCATTCTAGAGACCTCGATAAACGGCTTGCCTAAAACTACTTGGGTCAAACTAGCGTCGACTATGGGGCGGATGTCTTCTACAATCACAAAGTCGGTGAGATAGGTGAAGTTCCCTACATATACCGGTAATCCCTTAGCTCTTCCCGTGAAGTTACTAATCCATCCTTTATCGGGGAATAGCCTATACCGAAGTTGGTTTTTCATTATCAAGTTGTATTGGGCTCTAGTCATGATGTTTATGGGCGATCTAGGGTCGATGTAAGCTTTCCACACATGCAAGTGTCCTATGTTGCATGGTATGTTGAGATTAGAAGGATCGCCTAGTTTGAAGATTTGATTACCTAGGAAGTATGGTGTCTCGGGGTCATCGAATAGATCCTTATGGTATGCTCGTTCTTCCTTAGTTGGTAACTTATTGAAGTAGTCTTCTTCTTCTACTACTTCTTCTATCTCCCTATCATCCTCTATTTCCTTAACATCATCCTTTGATTCACTATCATCCTCACTCCTATCAATTGGTCGAATGGTTACAACGTTGACGAAGTGGACATGTTTGGATGAAGAAGGGTCTTTGACTTGGGGTCCGCTATTAGTGTTCCTAGCGTCCTTATTGGGAGGTGATAACACTTGGTTGTTGAGAGCCTTCAACAAGTTGTCAATCTTATTGGTCATCTCTACTTGTTGTTGATTAAATTCGGATGTGAATTTAGCTATACGAGCTTCTTGAGATGCCATAAAATTCGAAATCAATCCTTCAAAATTATTGGTACTACCATAGTTGTTGGAAGGATTGTTGTTGAAGGTACGGTTTGAGGAGGGACCGTTGAGTTGGAACCGATTAGGTGGTTAGAAGGATTGTTTTGAGGCACGTTTTGGTTTGACTTCCACCTAAGGTTTGGGTGATTTTTCCATGAGGGGTTGTATGAATCACCATAGGGGTTTGGCTTGGGTTTGAAAGTGTACCACTTGTCTCCCGCTCCGTCGGTACACGTGGATGCGTAGTCCGCAAAAGCTTGTTCGGGGAGTTCCATGCAATAACGAGTGTCGTGGGGACCACTACATAATTCGCACGAAGAAGTGATTTTGTTCACTTGGCTTGAAGGATTAGGAGCCTCGTAGGATTTCATGAGAAACTTGACTTGGTCTTCAAGTTCTATGATCCTACGGTCTGAATTGCTTGAATTATTCGAAGGCAAAGATATTGCCTTGACCGTTTTATTCAAATCACGGGGATCATTCCAACTTTCGTTGTCATATAGAGCAAGATCTTCTAGGAGATCCCATGATTGTTCCGCACTTAGATCACGTAGCTTGCCACCGGCCGCTTGGTCAATGGTTTGCCTCGTGGGGAGATTGATATGGTCATAGAAGATTTGGACTTGGAGCCAAAGGTCTATGCCATGATGAGGGACTTTTTGGAGTAAGTCCTTGAATCGAGTCCATGCCTCGTAGAGGGTTTCGCCTTGGCGTTGTTGGAACGCCAAGATATCATTCCTTAGCTTGGTAGTTCTCCCCGGTGGGAAAAATTGAGCAAGGAAACGAGTTGTGAGATCGTCCCAAGAGGTGATGGATCCTGCGGGAAGTCGCTCAAGCCATTGACTAGCCTGGTCCCGTAGAGAGAATTGGAAGAGACGCAATCGGGTCGTCTCTCGAGTAGCAACATCAAGGTCTATGGAATCTACGATTTTGAGGAAATCCTTGAGATGTTGGTTTGGATCTTCGGAACGAAGTCCAAGGAATGCGCATCCGCTTTGCACCAACCGGATGGTGTCGGATCGCAAGGGAGTGACATTGGCTCCTTGAGTGAGCTCAATGGTGTTGCGATAGCCAAGGTGGCTAGGTCGGGAATACTCTCCTAAGGTATGGGGTCTAGGAGATTGGTTTGGTTGTGGTGGGTGGTTTGGTTGAAGTGGGTTGTTGGGATCAAGGATATTACCACCTTCCATGATGGCGGATGGCAATGGTTACGAACAAAAACATGAAGAAAAAGATAGACTAAAGAAATCCTAGAAAAATAAAATAAAAATCTCACTAGAAAGGATTCTAGCAAGTAGACCTAATAAAATAAAAATTCTACCTAAGCAATAACTATTCCCCGGCAGCGGCGCCAAAAACTTGATGCGTGGTTTTGTGACCCTACAACAGGTTTTACCTCTCGAGGGATCTCAAGAGGCTTATAACCCCACCAGGCAGTGTACCTGACCGTAGTAGTATAGGATAGTGGTAAGTACGGGGGATTGATCGTTCTCTCACAGGGAATAGTGTTAGTTAGGATAGAAAACTACTATAATAGGCCTAAGGGTGGAAGGAAGATTCTTTTTGTATTTTTATATTTTATGGAAAGCAAATTAAAATCTCGGTTTATAGGGAGTGGGCGGAATTAGTTGCTAGTCAACTAACCCAAAATTACTACTATTGCAAAAGAAAAATAAAATATCTAAACTATTTGGTTGTGAAAACAATATGGAGAAAATTGTGTTTACTTAGACTTCATTACTCCCTAATTATCTTTTACCGGTTAATTGATATGTATTTTACTTGTGTGGATGAAGGGTGTATTCCTAATAACTCATGGAGTGGCATACATATCTCTCCAATTCTATGAGCTCTTATCTCCTCCTATGCCATGCACGGCACAACCATAGGGATTGTAAACAGTGGCTCATGCGTTAAATACTACCTTAATAGCCTACTATGCCTTGGCTACATGTTTCCCAAGACGTTCAAGCACGTTACCATAAAGGAGGTTGGCCAGTTTTCTTGAGCCTAACATTGATGGAACAATCATCCCAACAAACAACAATACACACCAATTAACCAAAAATTAATAGTTAGGTTTCATTAGATCTAAGCAAACACTAGAGAATTTAGCTACACATGTTAATAGAAAGACAAGCACGAAAGTTAATCAACCAACACATAGACATATTGATTGTATTAAAGTGAGGACTTATCTTTAATTAAGCATGAGGGTTCCAAGGGTTGGAAACCCTAAAAAGTACAGAAAAATCGTCTAGGGTTTGGTGGTAAAAGTTCTCCACAAAGTTCCACACTTAATGAATGAAAATTAGAAAACTATATAGATTTTACATTCTGACGGCGTCAGGTTATAAGGGCTGACGCCGTCAGCTCGCCGCCATTAGGTTTCTCGGATGGCCTAGATCCACTTCTGACGCCGTCACCTTATAAAACCTTCTGGGCCGTCACTCTTTAAAATATAACCTGACGGCCTACATTCTCTAACACCTGACGGCGTCAGGTGTTAATTCTCCAAATTCCTCTGGCCCGTCATTTGATAATTGGTTTCCACTCTTTTGTCAAGGCTTGCTGACGGCGTCACCTTGTGACTCTAACGCCGTCAGGTTGTAATTTCTCCATCTTTTGAGACTTTGCCGTTTTCGTCACTTTTATGCTTCAAAAACGTCCGAATAAGCATGTTTTCCAGAATTCTTCTCAAAAGTGCCTAAAATGACAAAAGGAACGATTTAGGGCAATATTTGATCACATTTATACGAATTAGGGCTTAAATGACCCCTAAAAGCGTAACACTTTTCGTCTCATCACCCAACAAGGTTCTAGTAATGAAGTCTCAGTAAGCACTGAAGGGGTTGAAGAATTAAAAAGAAATGAAATGATAAAGGGTGAAAAGAAATAGCCCTCCCATTATTCAACCTTAGGGCAGAAACTGGGTTCAACTCATATGCTACTGATTGTTAGTAAGGTAACATCGGTATTGAAGATAAAGACGTCATGGACCCAGTGACGCACTGCACTAAACCCTCCAGCCACTCAAGTTCTCTTAAAAGAGCTTGTTTCATTCTCACGGGGAACCGGTGTAAACTATCGACTTGTCTCTTAGAGCTAGTTGATATTGAAACAGGAGACCCCTCCCTAGTCTCCGCATAGGATAACCAATGTGCACTTATCGAGTCTAGAGCCAAGAGATGCATCAAAAGATCTCATAGGAACACTTGATACTTCTACACTGGTTGTTCAACATTAAGGACACCAGTTGTAATATTTTGAGTCCTACGCAGATCTTAGCAATCTGCCAAGAACACTTATGAGGGAATATACATAAGTATTTCCCAATGATTGAGTGGAAACTCCTGGCAGGGTCAACATCAAACAGCCCTGACAGCAGGTCACTTCGGTAATTACTTGTGGGTTACGCTTAGTGTGTACGGTTGTGTTCCAAAAGGTCTACAGTCGTGGGGTGATCTCCAACGACTCACCTAATCGTTGGTGTACTTCGGTATGTCAGTGTAAGCCCTTTCGGGGCATCCGATTAGGAACGGCCTTGGTAAGGATTAGAGAAAGTCTTCACACTATGTTGTTGACGATCTCGAAGTTCGAACTTGTAAGTGCCGGTATGTTTATTACTAACCAAGTTTTATGCAGCTCAACATACCAAACTTACCATGTTCACCACCATCACTCAAGGTCCACATGCTCATACCAACATCTACAAGGAGTCGTCAGAACTTTTCAACCGTTAAGATCCACTCAACAAAGATGTATGGGCATGTTGGAAAGGCATAATCACACCAAAGACAAAGAAGTTGACGATTGATGCCGATTGCTGAAAAGATATCTCATGCTTACACTTCAACATCATAACTCAAGATATCATGATCAAGGAATGGGCTTCGACTATGCTTCCACAACTCTGATGCAGAAGATCATGATCCAGAAAAGTGTAAGCATGACATCACAAAGACAATCACAACATCACAAAGAGACACATACACTCAAAGATGACTTGAAGCTAATTATATGGATGAAGAGCGAAGAGCAAAGTCAAAGGATCATCATATACATCAAGGAATTCATCTTGAGTCGTTTATCAATGAAGAATCAACAACTACGAGCAACAAAAGAATCTACAAAGATCTCAATGCAAGAATTCAAGAATTTTTCCAGGGGTGACCTCCCTTAGGGGGAGATTGTTAGGAATACGCTTTTTGTATAAGAAAGATTCGGTCACCCCAGATATGATTAAGCATTGTTTAGCTCGTAGTAGTTACAATAGTTAGTTAAACGTAGTTTAGAAGTAGATTAGTTCGCGGAAGAAGGGCGGGTCTTTACCCACTGTATACCTAATCCGCAGCCCAAGTGGCAAAACCCATGTACATATAAATACCCTCTCCATCCTTGGAGAGGGTAAGCCTTCTCTCATAATCTCATTTTCTTTTTTTTGGTTTTCTCTCTAAGGCTTCATCTCTTTCTCTCTCTAACTTTCTCTCTCTACATTTCTTTCTTTTCTTTCTTATGAATAACGAACCATAACCACATGTATGAGCGTGTTTGTGATGTTATCTAGTGTTCTACACTTACACATAAACCATGATAGTCTAATATCACGAATATATTAAATGTTTATATTTTATAAATATAGGTTTCGTTTATTTACCGTACACTATTTATATAATTCCGGAGCCTACGAAAATTCCCGAGATTGATCACTAATATTATTGGACCGTAACCCGACTCACAAACCTTGCTACGTGGGCCCACATGACCCAATGGGCCACGTTTAAACCAAGCAGCAAACCAAACGGACCATATTTCTTTTTCTTTTCTCTTTGGGCCTGCGTGCCAACCCACCAAGCCCACCAGGCTCAAAAGCCCAGCCAAACGCACCCTTGCATAATTTTTTTTCCTTTCTTTTCTTTTGTTTCCAGTCGCGACACCACTCCAAAACACCCCGTTTTCTCTCAAACTTGACAAACAACATACGAGTATTATCACCCCTCCTAATAGACCTCGTTACAAAGAATCAAGAATGACCATGAAGGCATGAAGTGGGCACGTAACCCGGCACGGGCTTATATAAATGTTTTGATACATTTCAAATAAACTTGTTGTTTAACTTATGAAACATCTTGGTGTCTTGAATATTTGATATTTTGAATAAATCTGTGGAAAACTAGAAGGGGGGTTGAATAGTTTACCGCTTTTTAAGTTAATTATCTTTTGAAACTTTCGCATAGTCAAAGATATAATCTAAGATATACTTTTCAAATAATCAAAGATATAAGCAAAGATACTATCAAAGATATAATCTAAAAGATAATAAGTAGCAAGCAAGACTAGAGAAAGAAACGATCAAACCACAACACGATTGTTTATCGTGGTTCGGCTACAAGGACTCTTTTTCCTTGCCCTACGTCCACGCCCCGAGTATCCAACTCGAGAGTTTAAAGCACTAGTCAACAAACTCCTTTCCCGGTGGAGAAAGCTTTACAATCGTCGCTTACACGTTTATCCGGTACAAAGCTAAATACCGAGTTATAGTTCGAGGTAGAACCAACCTAACGTCGCCTAATTCCTTTTTCCGACACTAAGCTAGATGTCGAATTCTTTACCACGGGTACAACCACTCCCGTTAGTTCTTTTACAAGGGTACAACAACTCCCGACACACTATGTATTTTGAGGCCTAAAATACTAACCGATCACTTCTACACAAGATACAAATCAAGTATAAACTACCAAAGTCTATACACAACAAAGCTAATCAAGTCTTGCAACTTTGAGTTAAAACTTGTAACTTCTTAGATCAATATGTGAACTCCTTTGCTACACAAGAGAACCACACAAGTTAGATCTTACTGAGTTAGATGAGAGAAAGTATGTGAAAAATGACTCTAAGTGATCATGGATTTCTTGCAAGTGCCTTGGTATTTATACCCAAGAAAGTCAGCACTCTGGCAGAAACGACGGCACCCTCAGAAGGGTTCCGCCCGTGTACCTCCAGGGTTCCACCAGAGCTGACAGACCAAACTTGCAATAAATCTCTCCAAGACAAACTAGGTCACATTAACTTATTACATGCATTGACTCAATGTGGAATGCTTCCAAAAATGTGTAAGAACTATAGATGGTCAAACACATAAACTTTCCATAAATGCATATTGATGAGATGTGACACTTTCTTTTCAAAGAAGTAAAACCTATGTTATGTTTAAAAAGAAATGTAAAGTCTAGTTATACAAGACTTAAAACTAAAGTGATGTTTTACTATAAG
>LBNU01006847.1:189031-204568 GCA_014162995.1 Artemisia annua
CAAACTTTTACCTCAAGCTTAACGAACTTATTCGCGTCGCTTTGCAAACACATTGTCTTTTAAATTCGTTTACCGTTTTATTTACTTATCGCTTTCATTTACCGCTTTCATTTCTTATCGCACTTTTATTACATGCAACTTTACTTGCTTTCTTATTTAATGTCGTTTTACCGCTTTCCTTTACTTTAATTTGTCATTGTAGTATAGAAAAACTCACACTTTCTTTTAAACCTTATTCATCACACATAGCTCACGGTCTTGAGTGACGAGATCCATATTCAACCCTCGTTGGGACAACGATACCTAGTGGTTCTTGCTTTCACAGCTAGTTCTGCGACGATCAACAAGATTTTTGAATGTTGAAGAACACTTTCTCCCCCTGAACACTTGGTATGAAAATTGAGAAATTTTTGATAAACCGAAGTGTTGAAGAAGGTAGTGTACATGCATTTGAAAAACAAAAAGAAAATGTAAAACTTAAAAAAAATGTAAAATCTTTTTGGTATTTTTGAAGATTTCTTTGATTTTTTCTTTTTGTTTGTAATAAATATGTACAAAAATATTTTTGGTATTTGACTTTGTTAATTGTTTTTAAGAAAAGATTTTAGATTCTCTGGAGTCAAACACCGCATACCAATCCGGTGAACTTGCTCAGTAAACCTTCCCGGTGGTAATGGTTTTGTGAACAAGTCTGCCAGTTGGTAATCAGTACCCATAAAATATAACACTATTGTACCATTTTCAACATGCTCCTTGATGAAGTGATAACGGAGATCAATGTGCTTAGACTTTGAATGCAGAACCGTGTTGCAGGAAATTGCTATCGCACTTTTCGAATCACAGTACATCGGAATGTTGTTGAATAAGTAACCATAGTCCATAAGTTCTGTACGCATCCAAATGACTTGTGCACAACATGTAGACATGGCAACATATTCAGGTTCTGTTGACGATAAGGAAGTGCAATATTGCTTCTTTGATTGCCGAGACACGAGTTTATCTCCAAGAAACTGCAAGCCACCAGAAGTACTTTTGCGTGTATCCATACACCCTGCATGATCAGCCTCTGAAAAAGCTANCGATAAGGAAGTGCAATCCTGCTTCTTTGATTGCCAAGACACGAGTTTATCTCCAAGAAACTGCAAGCCACCAGAAGTACTTTTGCGTGTATCCATACACCCTGCATGATCAGCCTCTGAAAAAGCTATTAGTTCAAAACCGGAATCCTTCGGATACCAGATCCCCAAGTGAATGGATCCCTTTACGTATCGAAGGATTCCCTTAGCCTCATTGAGGTGATGTTCAGTTGGACTGGACTGATAGTGAGAGCACATAAATACAGAAAATACAATATCCGGTCTACTAGCGGTAAGATACATGAGTGACCCAATAATACTTCAGTATTTTGTGGGGTCAAATGGTTTCCCATTTGGATCCGCATCTAACTTAGTTGTGTTGGCCATAGGGGTATTGTAATTGTCACAACTGGTCATGCCATGTTTCTTAATTATCTCAAGAGCGTTTTTGGACTGATTAAGGAAAATTCCACGGGATGACTGATGAACTTGTAGTCCTAAAAAGAACGTAAGTTCACCCATCATTGACATTTCAAAATTTTGTTTCATTAATATGGCAAAAGCGTTTGAGTACTTTTTGTTTGTAGAACCAAAAATAATGCCATCGACATATATTTGCACAATTAAAACATCTTCCCCATGTTTTTGAATAAACAAAGTTGGATCTAATAAACCTTTAGTGAATGAATTAGCAAGCAAGAAAGCAGTAAGTTTATCATACCACGCCCTGGGGGCTTGTTTCCAATTCTCGACGAGTTAGTGACAACAGTTCAGCTGAAGAATCTGGAAAGTTTAGATGGTTGGTTGCGGGTCCTAAGCTGTTTTGCTCAGAAGCCATTTCTGTAAGCTCATCAAAATTAGCATGAATAGTCTCCTGAATCTCTCTAGTACGACGGTTGTAGATTCGAAAACCATTTGAGTTTTCACAATATCCAATGAAGATACCAACGTCAGCCTTTGCTTTAAGCTTTCCAAGATCATCACGATCATTATTTGGATAGCATAGGGAACCAAATACATGAAAGTGTTGTATGTTAGACTTTCTTTTGTGAACAATTTCATACGGTGTGACTTTATGACGTTTATTGATCATACAACGATTTTGGGTGTAACATGCGGTTGAGACGGCTTCAGCCCAAAGATAATCTGGTAATTGAGCATTAATTAGCATCGTTCGTGCGGCTTCCACTAACGTTCTGTTGCATCTTTCGACCACTCCATTCTGTTCGGGAGTCCGTGCAATCGAGGTTTGATGTTCAATACCCACTTTCTCAAAATAGTCACGAAGAGTTTGATTCTTAAATTCAGTTCCAATATCCGTTCTTACAATTCTGATAGTGTTGCGAAGTTGAACCTGAATTTTCGTGAGAAAGGTGATAATCATTGATGGAGCTTGATCTTTGCTTCAAAGAAAGTAGACCCAAGTCCATTTGGAGAAGTCATCGACAATCACAAGAATATACCGTTGCTCATTAATCGTTTGTACTCGCATTGGGCCACATAAATCCATATGAAGAAGTTGAAGAACATGATCGGTACTTGGTTCTGGTTTTGAACTTAGATGTGCACGTTTGCTCTTTCCTTGTTCACAAGCGGGACATAAGTGATCTTTTGCATATCTGAACCTAGGAAGACCGTTAACTAGTTTATGGCGAGCAAGATCAGTCATAGTTTTGAGGTTGAGATGAGACATGTGTTGGTGCCATAATCAGGATTTTGTGGATTCAGCCTTTGAGAGTAGACAGATGGGAGAGGAAGCGTTCATGTCTGACAATGAGATTGTATAAAGAATGTTACCACGTGTGCCGGACATAAGATCATTTCCTTGTAAATCACGAACAAAGCATGTTTTCTCCCGAAATGCAACTTCCAGATCACCATAAAAAAAATGACCGACTGAAAATAGATTGTGCCCCAGGCCTTCAACATAATACACACGAGTAATTTCGATATTCCCACTGACATAGTCCCCATACCCCATAATTGCAGCGAAATGATCATTCCCGAATCTGACAGTACCAATGAACTTTGAGACAAAGTTTCTTAACAGTTTGAGATTCCTATCATGTGTCGGGAGCATCCGCTATCAACAATCCAAAGAACAATTTGCACCACCTGCATCACATAAAAGAGACAACGATGGTACAATGGTAAGGGTGGAACCCAAAGAAGTTGTAGGTTCCGTTGGCTTAGAAGCACACATGTTAACAATTTTAGGAATCCATTTTAAGTTATGTGTCCTTTGTAACCAACGTTGCCAATTCCAACTAGATTTTGCCTTCTTTTTATCAAATTCGCTAAGAGATGGCATGTTCCTAAAGGTATTTTTCGCAACTACTGGGTTGAATATATCATTCTTAGAAACTAGACAAGGCATAAGTCCTAGCACAGATTTTGAAGCATTAGTGGGCCTAGATTTTCTGCCTGATGTACGTTTCTTAAAACGAGATAAAAGAGAATGTGCAACACATTTAGAATGATCACCAGATAACATACTTTTACGACAAAACACACATGAAGCATTAACATTCAAAACATTTAAAGGTTCATCATTCGTTACACAAAGATTAGGATTACAATTTGCCAAATCAGAATCTAAATCTAGTGCAAGATGAGTATTATTCAAAGTCCTATGGTGTTCTTCTACTTCAGAGGCTTCTAGTGTCTCTCTTCTACGTTGCAAAATCCTATTCTTCCTTTTCATTCGTTTACGCATGGATCTGCTAACGCTATGAGTGGCAACTATTCCTGTAGAAGTGAAAGGATTCGAATTATACTTCTTAGTGTGTTGTGCTAGATTGGTTATGCCTAATGAGTACATCCCTGGTGAAACTACTTTAGTGTTGACAGATTTTCCTTTTTCAAGTTCACGTATTTTCTCTTTCAACTCAATGATAATGTGCTGTTTATCTTGGATTTCACTGTTGAGCTTTCTGTTTGAATAGAGATAATTATCCCGACTCTTTTGCCAATAGTCTGAAACTTCTTGCCATTCTGCGATTTCCTTTTCATATTTTGAAATGTGACTTTTTAATTCCTCATTATCATTTTGAAAAGATGTGGAAGTTTTAAGACTTTGCAATTCCAGTTCGAAATCAAGACTTTGGTTTTGACACCATTCAAGCTTTTTGTTGAGTTGAAAAATCACATTAGAAAGTTTGTTTTGCACATCATCATTGTGTTGTCGGAGATGCATGTTTTCATCTTTTAATGTCTCAATTTGTTTAGACAACAACTCAATATCATCACAGTGATCATCAACAAGCATAGAAGTACCAGATTCATAAAGAGAATTCATAACCACAGAAATTATATCAGCACTGAGAACATGTTCCAAGAGTCGATCAGCTTCTTTTTGTAAAAATTTATTTCGACGTTTTTGCTTTAAATCGCTAATTCAGTTGCTTGAAAAACATTTATCATAGAGGAGACTTCTTTTTGAAGTTCCTGTTCCCAGTGGTTAGCACATAGACGCAAGTGTTGAGCAATAGGTAAAAACTGTTTTTGAAACACTTCTCTTTTTTCTCTCTCATGAGGAGTAGTAATAGTAAAAACCGTTATTTAAGAGTTGCGTTCTATTGCTTCATCTAATCGTTCAATATCTTCCTTGAACGTGTCAAAATACCGAAGTACACGACAACGAGTAGGAAGAGGTTGAAGTTTTTCATTGTTTGATAAAGGACCGTTAATTTGCACCACTGGTTTAACAGGAGCTACGTAAGAAGTAACTTCTTGAGGTTTGATTATGTACCATGGTTGTTCAGATTTCTCTTTTTGAGAGGTAAAAATATCTGTTATTGGAGGCATTTTGGAGTAACCAAAAGGCATATTGTATGTAACATTTTCCATTTTTGATCGACTCTCTTCTTCAAAAATTTGATCGACTCTCTTCTTCAAAAATGGAAAATGTTACATACAATATGCCTTTTGATTACTCCAAAATGCCTCCAATAACAGATATTTTTACCCCTCAAAAAGAGAGATCTGAACAACCATGGTACATAATCAAACCGCAAGAAGTTACTTCTTCCGCAGCTCATATTAAACCAGTGGTGCAAATTAACGGTCCTTTACCAAACAATGAAAAACTTCAACCTTTTCCTACTCGTTGTCGTGTACTTTGGTATTTTGACACGTTCAAGGAAGATATTGAACGATTAGATGAAGCAATTGAACGCAACTCTCAAATAACAGTTTTTACTATTACTACTCCTCATGGGAGAGAAAAAAGAGTAGTGTTTCATAAACAATTTTTACCTATTGCTCAACACTTGCGTCTATGTGCTAACCACTGGGAACAGGAACTTCAAAAAGAAGTCTCCTCTATGATGAATATTTTTCAAGCAACGGAACAAGCTATTTTAAAGCAAAAACGTCGAAATCAATTTTTACAAAAAGAAGCTGATCGACTCTTGGAACATGTTCTTAGTGCTGATATAATTTCTGTGGTTATGAATTTTCTTTATGAATCTGGTACTTCGATGCTTGTTGATGATCACTGTGATGATATTGAGTTGTTATCTAAACAAATTGAGACATTAAAAGATGAAAACGTCAATCTCCGAAAACACAATGATGATGTGCAAAACAAACTTTCTAATGAGATTTTCCAACTCAACAAAAAGTTTGAATGGTGTCAAAACCAAAGTCTTGATTTTGAACTCGAATTGCAAAGTCTTAAAACTTCCACATCTTTTCAAAAAGAAAATGAGGAATTAAAAAGTCAAATTTCAAAATACGAAAAGGAAATTGCAGAATTGCAAGAAGTTACAGACTATTGGCAAAAGAGTCGAGATAACTATCTCTATTCAAACATAAAGCTAGACAGTGAAATTCAAGATAAAATGCACATTATCATTGAGTTGAAAGAGAAAATACGTGAACTTGAAAAAGGAAAATATGTCAACACTAAAGTAGTTGCACCAGGGATGTACTCATTAGACATAAAAAATGTAGCACAACACACTAAGAAGTCTAATTTGGATCCTTCCACTTCTACAGGAATAGTTGCCACTCCTAGCGTTAGTATATCCAAGCGTAAACATATGAAAAGGAAGAATCGGATTTTGCAACGTAGAAGAGAGACACTAGAAGCCTCTGAAGTAGAAGAACACCCTAGCACTTTGAATAATACTCATCTTGCACTAGATTTAGATTCTGATTTGGCAAATTGTAATCCTAATCTTTGTGTAACGAATGATGAACCTTTAAATGCTTTGAAAGTTAATGCTTCATGTGTGTTTTGTCGTAATAGTATGTTATCTGGTGATCATTCTAAATGTGTTGCACATTCTCTTTTTTCTCGTTTTAAGAAACGTACATCAGGCAGAAACTCTAGGCCCACTGATGCTTCAAAATCTGTGCTAGGACTTATGCCTTGTGTAGTTTCTAAGAATGATATAGTCAACCCAGTAGTTGCGAAAAATACCTCTAGGAACAGGCCATCTCTTAGCGAATTTGATAAAAAAAAGGCAAAATCTAGTTGGAATTGGCAACGTTGGTTACAAAGGACACATAACTTAAAATGGATTCCTAAAATTGTTAACATGTGTGCTTCTAACCCAACGGAACCCACAACTTCTTTGGCTTCCACCCTTACCATTGTACCATCATCGTCTCTTTTATGTGATGCAGGTGGTGCAAAATGTTCTTTGGATTATTGATAGCGGATTCTCCTGACACATGACAGGCAATCTCAAACTGTTAAGAAACTTTGTCTCAAAGTTCATTGGTACTGTCAGATTCGGGAATGATCATTTCGCTGCAATTATGGGGTATGGGGACTATGTCAGTGGGAATATCGAAATTAGTCGTGTGTATTATGTTGAAGGCCTCGGTCACAATCTATTTTCAGTCGGTCAATTTTGTGATGGTGATCTGGAAGTTGCATTTCGGGAGAAAACATGCTTTGTTCGTGATTTACAAGGGAATGATCTTATGTCCGGCACACGTGGAAACAGTCTTTATACAATCTCAATGTCAGACATGAACGCTTCCTCTCCCATCTGTCTACTCTCAAAGGCTGAATCCACAAAATCCTGGTTATGGCACCAATGCATGTCTCAACTCAACTTCAAAACTATGACTGATCTTGCTCGCAATAAACTAGTTAACGGTCTTCCTAGGTTCAGATATGCAAAAGATCACTTATGTCCCACTTGTGAACAAAGAAAGAGCAAATGTGCACATCTAAGTTCAAAACCAGAACCATGTACCGATCATGTTCTTCAACTTCTTCATATGGATTTATGTGGCCCAATGCGCGTACAAATGATTAATGGGAAACGGTATATTCTTGTGATTGTCGATGACTTCTCCAAATGGACTTGGGTCTACTTTCTTCGAAGCAAAGATCAAGCTCCATCAATGATTATCACCTTTCTCACGAAAATTCAGGTTCAACTTCGCAACACTGTCAGAATTGTAAGAACGAATAATGGAACTGAATTTAAGGATCAAACTCTTCGTGACTATTTTGAGAAAATGGGTATTGAACATCAAACCTCGATTGCACGGACTACCGAACAGAATGGAGTGGTCGAAATACGCAATAGAACATTAGTGGAAGCCGCACGAACGATGCTAATTAATGCTCAATTACCAGATTATCTTTGGGCTGAAGCCGTCTCAACCGCATGTTACACCCAAAATCGTTGTATGATCAATAAACGTCATAAAGTCACACCGTATGAAATTGTTCACAAACGAAAGCCTAACGTACAACACTTTCATGTATTCGGTTCCCTATGCTATCCAAATAATGATCGTGATGATCTTGGAAAGCTTAAAGCAAAGGCTGACGTTGGTATCTACATTGGATATTGTGAAAACTCAAAAGGTTTTTGAATCTACAACCGTCGTACTAGAGAGATTCAGGAGACTATTCATGCTAATTTCGATGAGCTCACAGAAATGGCTTCTGAGCAAAACAGCTTAGGACCCGCAACCAACCGTCTAAACTTTCCAGATTCTTCAGCTGAACCGTTGTCACTAACTCGTCGAGAGTTGGAAACATTGTTCCCTCCTTTGTTCGATGACTCATTTGAGATACGTGCATCAGATGTATCCACTAGTTTCACTGCTCAACCTGATAATATTCAAGTACCTGATACAACGGTTACTACAACTACAATAGTAACACCCGATGCACCCCCGACTGAATCACCAACAATAGAAGAACAAACCGCTTCCAACACCGACAACCCAACTGAAGATCTGAACCAACAACAAGTACCCGAACCTGCAAATTATGATCCAAATGCGTTCTTCAATCCGTTTGCTCCGACTCCGAACCTTTCTGATATTGCTGAGTCGTCAACACGCAACTTGGAACCAACTAATATGCAGCAGTTTCATAACCCTCACCCTTCAACACATCATTGGACTCGTGACCATCCAATTGTCAACATTATTGGTCATCCAACAGCTCCAGTTATGACTAGACAAAAACTTCACTCCGATGCCGAACATTGCATTTATGCTCTAACAGTTAGTCATGAAGAACCGAAAAATATTAAAGAAGCTCTCACTTACGACAACTGGATTGAATCAATGCAAGAGGAATACAACCAATTCAAACGTCTTGAAGTTTGGGAATTTGTTGAACGACCGGATGGAGTTTATGTCATTGGGCTAAAATGGATTTGGAAAAACAAGTTGGATGCAGAAGGCAATGTTATTCGTAACAAATCACGTCTGGTAGCTAATGGATATACTCAGGAGGAAGGAATTGACTTTGAGGAATCTTTCACACCAGTGGCTAGACTCGAAGCTGTTCGAATATTTTTGGCATACGCTGCTCACATAAACATGGCCGTTTATCAAATGGATGTGAAAACGGCATTTCTGAATGGTGAACTACGTGAGGAGGTATATGTTAGTCAGCCAGAGGGATTTGTAGACCCAGAGCACCCGAATCATGTCTACAGACTTAAGAAGGCTCTCTATGGTCTCAAACAAGCCCCTAGGGCATGGTATGATAAACTTACTGCTTTCTTGCTTGCTAATTCTTTCACTAAAGGTTTATTAGATCCAACTTTGTTTATTCAAAAACACGGGGAAGATGTTTTAATTGTGCAAATATATGTCGATGACATTATTTTTGGTTCAACAAACAAAAAGTACTCAAATGCTTTTGCCAGATTAATGAAACAAAATTTTGAAATGTCAATGATAGGTGAACTTACGTTCTTCCTAGGACTACAAGTTCATCAGTATCCCCGTGGAATTTTCCTTAATCAGTCCAAATACGCTCTTGAGATAATTAAGAAACATGGCATGACCAGTTGTGATACTTACAATACCCCTATGGCCAATTCAAGTAAGTTAGATGCGGATCCAAATGGGAAACCAGTTGACCCCACAAAATACCGAAGTATTATTGGGTCACTAATGTATCTCACTGCTAGCAGATCGGATATTGTATTTGCTGTATTTGATACGTAAAGGGAACCATTAACTTGGGGATCTGGTATCCGAAGGATTCCGGTTTTGAACTAATAGCTTTTTCAGACGCTGATCATGCAGGGTGTATGGATACACGCAAAAGTACTTCTGGTGGTTTGTAGTTTCTTGGAGATAAACTCGTGTCTTGGCAGTTAAAGAAGCAGGATTGCACTTCACTATCGTCAACAGAAGCTGAATATGTAGCCATGTCTGCCTGTTGTGCACAAGTCATCTGGATGCGTACACAGCTAATGGACTACGGTTACTTATTNACTAATAGCTTTTTCAGACGCTGATCATGCAGGGTGTATGGATACACGCAAAAGTACTTCTGGTGGTTTGTAGTTTCTTGGAGATAAACTCGTGTCTTGGCAGTTAAAGAAGCAGGATTGCACTTCACTATCGTCAACAGAAGCTGAATATGTAGCCATGTCTGCCTGTTGTGCACAAGTCATCTGGATGCGTACACAGCTAATGGACTACGGTTACTTATTCAACAATATTCCGATGTACTGTGACTCGAAAAGTGCGATAGCAATCTCGTGCAACATGGTTCTGCATTCAAAGTCTAAGCACAATGCTCTCCGTTATCATTTCATCAAGGAGCATGTTGAAAAGGGTACAATAGAGTTATATTTTGTGGGTACTGAATACCAACTGGCAGACTTGTTCACAAAACCATTACCACCGGGAAGGTTTACTGAGCTAGTTCACCGGATTGGTATGCGGTGTTTGACTCTGGATGATCTAAACTCTTTTCTCAAAAACAATTAACTGAGTCAAATACCAAAACTATCTTTATAAATATTTCATCCGGTCCAATTGGAATACTTAATGACCTCGAATGTTTCCGTAAGAATAGGCGGTGGTTTCTTGTAGGGTATCTTGAGCAATTTACACATGCGTTGCTCATAGGCTTCATCGTCTATGTCAATAAATCCATCGTATCCTTGTAACTCAGGGTAGTCCACAATTCCTTCAAGGTCATCATCATCGGATTCCGTACCTTTGTACCAGTTGTCATCGAGCCTTCTTTCAATTAAGTCGAGAATTTGCCGATCTCTATCCTCATTCGGCCTTATCTCATACCCTTCCTCATTATCTTCATCCGAATCCTCGTGTTCTTCTTCATCCATACTTCTCGTGTGTTCCTGCCAAATCCTCTCCTTAGTCGAGGAGTCAATTCTAACATATTTAATTTTTACCCAATCGTTAAAAGTTACTCCATTTACCCATGGTAGTTCACACCTATCCCTATCATTGGTGGATTTCCAATAGTAAGACATATCTCCAATTCGTTCCTTATTACTGTCACACCCCCAAAATCGGGTCCAGCGAAAGCTTACATGTCGCTGGGGTGCAACTTAATTGGTATTACAACACAAGTACAAATAATGGTTTTCATCTCATTCATTTAGAATAAAATCGTTTAACAACCGTGTTGAATTTACACTGTTAAAAGTAGTGTGGAATTAGGCCCTTAAAATAGTTTAAACGGTCCCCATATGAATATCAGAGTCTTCTATGACCATGCCATGCCCTGCCAAAAACCTCAAGTAGCGTGCCATTGCTTAATGCCTGAAAATACATGCTAAAGCGTCAACACGAGGTTGGTGAGCTCATAGAGTTTAGTGAAAAAGAATGTAATGTAAAGCTTTTGAATGAAGATTTCCCAGCAAAGGCATTGTAAATCCACCCAGTTCCAAGCCCCGCCCATTCAAGACTTGCAACCTGTGTGTTTACAACCTACTGCCAAATATGATCTGGTTTATGTAAACAAAAGTAATATTTGGACCAAGATTCAAAGATAAGTGTAGCAATGTCGCTATAAAATGGTAAGTGTGATAATGTAGCCATGACAATGTCGCCATATAGATAAATCTGACAATGTCGGCATATAAATAAATCTGACAACGTCGCCATATAAACAATTCTGACAATGAAGCCATATAAACAATTAATAATGTTTAAAAGACAAGTCACATCACAAGTACAACAAGCATGGTGTTTAGTTGTAAAACGAACAGTGAGTTTAAATGTAAAACGAGCATAAAGTTTAAAACATGTAATTGAGCATGTGTCTCCCCTAAAACATTTATAAAACGGGTAAAAGAGGGGTGCTATGAAAACTCACTTGGTGCAATAGTTACGAACACAAAAATGGATACACGAAATGAGGTACGATCTCTAACCGCAACCTAATATGAATGATAGGCTCTAATGTAAGTAATGAAATTATGCTACACATGCAAATACGTATGTTATCGATACCACTCGTGAAATTTGAAAATAACGTTTATCGTCGAAAAATACATTTTTGACGTCTAGTTAATAAACACTTTTCATGTAAATATGTTGAAATGCTACTCCATGATCCTCGGTTGGTGTTTTATCGGTAAATATAATGTTTTCGTCGTAGAATGTCATTTTTCATAACTTGAAAACATGACCAAATGGCCTCGCAAAACTAGTCGCGAATTAGTGTATATTAAGAGTTAGGAAAAATGCTCAGTAGTTTTAGAAAGCTTGTAACATTATCTAAACATCGCAACACTGAAGTTATCTCCATACGGGTCTTAATCATAAAGAAAAATAGTTGTGAAGTAAGGTGCTTGGGTAGTTTCGGCAGTTTCTGGGCATTTTTCCGGAAAGTTTGGAAGGTCATAAGTTATTCATTATTAATCCGTTTGATGAACGGCTGGACATTTTGAAAACTAGGCTGGGTGAACTAAGTTTTTGTCGTAGGTATTAATTTTCCAGAAACGAGTCTATTTATGAGAAAAATGGTGCTGAACCACCCGGAAAGACTTTCAACACTTAGGTATATTTTTAAGTCTAGTGCTGGTGAAAAAGTGTTGTGCTCGTCATACTTCGAACGCTTGTATCTTAGTCGTTATAAGTCTGTTTCTCAAGTTCTTTATATCCCGGTTATGTGTTACTGTGAACTAGTGAATTATTGAAAAGTCGACTCATTAAATTTACATTTTTCAGCCTGTTTTCGCTGTCTAAAAACGTGCAACAGCTTGTGTATTTTCAGAAAATTACTTTTCGTTGTTAAACTTGTTTTTAACATATCTCCTTCGTTATAAACTCGTTTTTATCCGTTCCAGCGGCCAAATCTTCGTTTTTGAATGTATTTTCGGAATCTTTAGCCCAAAGTTACCAACAATCCTCTGATCTTTCTATATTTTACAAAAACGGACAGCACCTTTTTATATGGTGTCAAAAATGATTTTTCTAGTTTGTAACTTGGTTCAATCCATTCCAATCAACACCAAAACCATTCTCAAACTACCATACACCTTCTTAGGGTGTCATGGGTTCATAAACATCACTAATCAAGCTAGTTTACTAATTAATCTCATATAATTAATTTTTAGCTCATAAAACTTATAAAAACATATATAAAGTGGTATAAATTACATATTTACTTGTATGTTTTGTTACAAGAACCTAAAAATAGATCAAATACAATTATGTAAGTGTATGAAAAATATTTAAAAACTTACTTGAAGAAGTGAAGAACTTTTGAGCTAGAAAAACTAATTAATCTGTAGGTTTTTATTTCAAAACCTTAAAATAGATTACTAAATGAACTAACTAACACTTGATCTTTAAAAATTTGATGTTTCTTCTTCTTGTTTTAGTTTGGCCGAACCACCAAGGAGCAAGAGAGAAAGAATGAGTGAAGTTGGCTAGTGAAAATGGAGTGTATGTGTTTATAAATTAGATATTAGTTACTCCAATGGCAATCTTGTAATTTAGAGATCAAGTTGAAGTATTATTTGGTCAAGGGAGGGGGACATTCGGCTGAAAATAGGGAAAGGTGGGGAGTTGGTTGATTTTGTGTAAGATTTTGTTGAAAATATGTAGATTTTGGTGGATTTTGTGTATGATATAATAATTTTGGGTATTGAGTTAGCTATAAATAAATTTTAACGGAACAAAATGAAATATATTAAAGTCATAAAATTATGAAAATACATTTTGTATAAGTATTGGGTGCTTGGAGAATCATCGTTTCATTATTATGAAAATCGTCGTAATTATATAAAATTTAAGATATAAAATAAATAAATTCCCAAAATACCGGGTAACTTAACTTTATAATTTTTGTGACATTCAAATGAGTGTAAAATGTATTAGGACCATTGTTGGGAGTATCGTGAATATTGTTAGTAGTAAAACTGAGTGGTAACGTTAATTAAATAACTAAACATATGTTAATGAAAATCACACAAACCCGTGTATGATCTAATGTACAGATGATGTTACTGATGATATGTAGACTACTCTAGTCTATATGACGAGTCCTTACTGATGATGCATGATTAAGCAGCTAAACCTCACTGGTTACGCGAATATGAATACCCGTAAACTAGGTTTACGAGAAGATGCATGATGATCATGAATAGTGTATTCCTTCCAGAAATGAATAGTGTCAAGTGAATAGTAAATTTTTTTTAACACTTCCCAAAGTCTCAAACTGACTCTCGAAAATGGTGAATAGTGAATTGATGAATAGTGATCGGTGAATAGTAAATAATGAATAGTGACTTGTGAATAGTAAATTGTCGAGGTTTGGTAAATGGCCTGAAATTGTGATTTGTGACAATTACTTCCATCATTGCACTTGTCTTCATACGGATTGCACGATGCCTAAAATGATATTCCATTTTCATGATGGATCCTAACCTTCTCGCACCAATGTTCGTTGCCAATCTCTTCTTTACCACTCACAGCTTGATCCTTTTCACTTGGCAGGTCTTTGGTTTTATTGTTAGGGAAATGGTCATTATTGCGAACTCGATTTACCTCTTCCTAAATTTCAATTTTCCTATCCCTATCAACTTTACCATAAACGATTTGTACCCATTTGTCAAAAGCTATCGTCCCTTTCCATTTTAAACTCTTTCTAAATTGATCGAGAGTAGAATCCCATAAATGCTTATTCCCACGAAACCTTTCTTCATCACCGCCCCCATCGCAAAGCTCCTTACTAGGGTCGCATGATGGCCATAGGTCGTAGGACTTCTGATTATCCACCGAAATGGCCCACACCAATGGTATTTTGTTTCAAGTGTAACCGGCCATTTAGATTGGTCATTAAGTTTTCCATTATTGGGATGAATTGTAACAATCTTGAGCTCTTCGTTTCGGGTGGCATCTTCCTTGATATTTGTGATAATCATTTCCTCCGGATGCCATAATTCATTTCTTTGTTGCAAAGATTCCGTATCAGGAGATTCATTGATTGTTAGTATAGCCATGCAAACCTTAGCTTATTCATTTTGTCTCTTTGCGTCTTTTGATAAAAGTTCTATCTTAGCTCCAAGGTTTTTGAGGGTTTCACCAGGGCTAATAAGGCTTTTGTTAGTGGCCTCTTGAAAGGTTTTTTAGCCATTGACCTTGCTCTTCCTGTTTTTTTTGACTCATCGAGGTATTTGTTGATGGTTTCTTCAAGACTAGATCTTCTTTCCCCATACGGTGTCCGATTGTATCCTGATGGTCCTGTGCGATAACCGTTACTATTATAACTTTGGAATGGTCTTCCTTCCCTATATTTCACCTATTCAATCTTTCCATCATCCTCTATCAAAGGACAATCTTTAGCCAAATGAGGTGCTTCAGAAATCTCAGAACCAACTTGAATAGCGTGAACATTCTCCTTGAGCTTCTTTATGTCATGTTAGGTCACCATATTGTAAACACAAGTATAGATTTGGTAGAAATGAGATGAGAAATAGAGTTTGGTTGATTATAACAAATATGAAGAATAAAAGTGCAAGAGTTTCTTTAGTGTATTGAAATAACCAACAAATAGAAATGATTACATGCATTCCTATTTATAGGAGAGGAGCTAGGGCAACATCCCTTTCTCCTTCCTTATTCTAAACGAGTGGGCTTTAGGCCCATTGGACGAGTATTGGACTCATCCTAAATGTTTACATAATCAATAATCATAGCAACCTATTACAAATGTTGAAATAACCGAGACTTGACTAAAATGGAGAAA
>LBNU01006847.1:223079-287333 GCA_014162995.1 Artemisia annua
ATTATATGGATATGATTGTTGAGGTTGTTGTTGTTGTTGACGAAACAATTGTGTTTGATGATAGGGTTGCTGATGATGAAAGTTGTAGTATGGTGGTTGAGACATGATGAAATACTTGTGTGAAAATGGATCTTGTAGAAGGTATAAGTGTTATGCCAATTCTCGAAAACTATCCCAAGTATGTTTCCAAAGCATAAAATGTAGAATATCTCCAAAAACAGTCAAAGTACCAAAGATTTCGAAAAAAGTTCAAAATTTCTCGAAAAAATGGTTTATCGAGAAAAATTTTAGCAAAGTTTCGAGAAATTTTACTGTAGCTAGAATTGTAAAGTTCTCGAAAATTATGAAAGGATTTCGAACGTTTCCAAGGATCTCGAAAATCAAAAGATTTCGATAAGCCAGAAAAGATCTCGAAAGTTCAAAATTTTCGAAAACAATTCCACAAATTTTCGAGATTACAATATCGAAAATATCCAACAAGTCGAAGTGTTTTCTTTCTTATACAAGAGAGAAAAGCACTGAGTAACCAACGAAAACACTTTAGGAGCAGTCACGAAAGATCTCGAAAGTTAGGGTTTAAAAGATTTGGAAAAAGGTACACTTTTTGGCAGATTTTGTTTTTGTTAAAAGCAATCCAAAAACACGTTTTTAATCCAAGATTCTTGTACAACTAACCTTAAAATGACGAAATCTTAAAGAAATTGCAAACTTGAACCACTTTTTGAAAATTTGAAAGTTTTCGAAAAATGGTACAACTTTAGAATCGTATGAATTTTTTCAAAAAATTTGATATTTTGTTTGTAACACAAGTTTGATAACAAATATGTGATAGAAACACGAAACAAACAAGAAAGTAGCAATCTTTTTGAAAAAAAAAACTAATAAAAAAGGTGCTTTTTGGTTCGTAGAAAACAAAAACAAAAACAAAAACTAAACCTTCTTTTGGCGATTGATACCACTTGTTAGGTCACCATATTGTAAACACAAGTATAGATTTGGTAGAAATGAGATGAGAAATAGAGTTTGGTTGATTATAACAAATATGAAGAATAAAAGTGCAAGAGTTTCTTTAGTGTATTGAAATAACCAACAAATAGAAATGATTACATGCATTCCTATTTATAGGAGAGGAGCTAGGGCAACATCCCTTTCTCCTGCCTTATTCTAAACGAGTAGGCTTTAGGCCCATTGGACGAGTATTGGACTCATCCTAAATGTTTACATAATCAATAATCATAGCAACCTATTACAAATGTTGAAATAACCGAGACTTGACTAAATTGGAGAAAACTTAGGTTCTAACATGTCATGTCCCAAGCTTTTAAGTTTGTTGGTGATGAGGGTAATTCCATCCGAGTTTCCAGCAATGTTCCTACTACTTCCACATTCGTGCCACTTTTGAGAGTGGTCCACCATATCTTCAATAGCCTTTAAGGCTTCAGCATGGGGCATTCCAGGGATCGGCCCAGAGAATCTAACATCTGGCGGGTGGAGATATTGATCCCATTACATAAAATGTTGACCACTTGTTGCTTGTTGATATCATGAGTAGGGCACTTGTATAAAAGATCATTGTACATATCCCAAGCTTGGTACAATGTCTCTGTTGATATAAATAATGCATAAAAACATTATTTATATTTTTCGATCTCTCTATGTTTTGACGATCACAAAATGTAAAAACATTAAACGTAAGATTACTATGTAAACAAGTATTAAGATAGTTTATATCATTTTATCCAACTAAATCACTTAAGGTATGAATAAACAAGTGCTTAATACATTTCATGATCAAAGGGATATTTATTTAATTATTACAAAGTTTATTAAATAATATAAACATATTATATATTTTTGAAAAACATTTTTGGTAATAAAGGAAAAGGTTTAATTCATAATAAATATATGAATTCAAATTTTTAACCAAAATCAGTTAGTTTTTCACCAAATAAACTTTCCCCAGAAAAGTCAAAGTTTTCTGGCCGTTATAGGTGGGCGGCCCCCTTAATTTTAAGGGGGCCGGCCTCCATTTAAGAGGGCCGGCAAGCTCCTGTTGTCAAAAAACTTTGCCTATAAATACAGGTTGAATCCTGCATTTTTTCCTCACCTTTTGCACTAAAATTTCAGATCCAATCCTCTCTAAAACATCTTTCTAAACCCTTTGATCATAAGATTATTAATCTTTGTTTCAAGTGATTCAATCTCTCCTCATCCTTCCTCATCCAAAGTGCAAGAGAAGAATACTCCTTCAACATCTTGTTCAAGAAGTATTGTAGATTAGTATTGTATATTGTGTAAATCATTTGTGAAGTTGTGTTGTGTTTGAAATTAGATAGATCTAGGTGTATTAGTAGGTGAAGTAGAACTTGAGTAGAGAAGAAGAAGTAGTGAAGTAGTGAAGTGGTGTGAAGTAGTGAAGAAGTAGTGGTGTGTACAAGTTGTGTAGAAGTCGTGCTAAGTTGTGTAGTGGTGTGAGATTGGTTCTAGCTACAATTAGAACCCGACATTTAGCTTAGTATCGTTAATTGGTGTAAGCAAAAGTTGTGTAAAGTTTTCTCCGCCATAAGGGAGCTTGTTGACATAGTGAAGAAAACTCTCGAGTTAGGTGCTCGGGGAGTGGAGTAGGACGAAAAGGAGATTCGTAGCTGAACCACTNAGTAGTGGTGTGTACAAGTTGTGTAGAAGTCGTGCTAAGTTGTGTAGTGGTGTGAGATTGGTTCTAGCTACAATTAGAACCCGACATTTAGCTTAGTATCGTTAATTGGTGTAAGCAAAAGTTGTGTAAAGTTTTCTCCGCCATAAGGGAGCTTGTTGACATAGTGAAGAAAACTCTCGAGTTAGGTGCTCGGGGAGTGGAGTAGGACGAAAAGGAGATTCGTAGCTGAACCACTATAAATCCTTTGTCTCACGGTGCCATCTTTTTATCTTTATATCTTCACTTATTTACTTGCATGTTATTCAATACATTCATTAGTAGACTTTGTTGTTTATAATTGCAAGTCGAGATCACATAAAATTGGAATCGAACTTTTTCATAACCAAACTTTCGTAAATTTAAAAAGACGTAAAACTATTCAACCCCCCTTCTAGTTTTCCACAATTGGTATCAAGAGCCACGTCAAACAAGATTTTTAAAATATATTGTATTTTAAAACTTGAAATCGATCTATGGAAATGGAAAAATACTTAGAAGGGAAAATTGTTTTCAAACCACCATTTCTTGAAAATGAGAATTTTCTTAAATGGAAAAGTCGATTAGAAAGTTATGTGAAATCAATAGACTATGATATTTGGCATGTCATTTCAATTGGTGATATTCAATCAATAAATACTATTTTTGAAAAACAAAATAACTTGGCAAAATTCATTATATACAAAGCTATACCAAGAGTTGAATATGAAAGAGTATTTTTTTGTCAAACGGCAAACGACATGTGGAAAATTCTTTCAAAATATCATCAAGAAGAATGTCAAGCCAAAGAAAAACTTGCACATAAGTTAGTAGCAAAAGAAAGCATAGTAGACAAATATTTAGTTGAAGTAAGTACAAGTGCTACTAGTTCAAATTTTTTGTGTGAAGGTATTGATGCCGAAAACAACATGAGTCATGATAAGAGTGAACAAGAAGATTGTATAGACATGACAACCAAGAAGGAGCTAAGTGATGATGACGACACTAGTTCCGAAAGTGAAGACGAAGAATATGCAAAGGTTGTTAAAGAATTCAAAAGACTTATCAAAAAGCGACAAAGAATACAAGATAAAAGGAAAACAACTCGAAGGAAAAGATNGTAAGGTTTTCTCCGCCATAAGGGAGCTTGTTGACATAGTGAAGAAAACTCTCGAGTTAGGTGCTCGGGGAGTGGAGTAGGACGAAGAGGAGATTTGTAGCCGAACCACTATAAATCCTTTGTCTCACGGTGCTATCTTTTTATCTTTATATCTTCACTTATTTACTTGCATGTTCGTCAATACATTCATTAGTAGACTTTGTTGTTTATAATTGCAAGTCGAGATCACATAAAATTGGAATCGAACTTTTTCATAACCAAACTTTCGTAAATTTAAAAAGACGTAAAACTATTCAACCCTTCTAGTTTTCCACAATTGGTATCAAGAGCCACGTTAAACAAGATTTTTAAAATATATTGTATTTTAAAACTTGAAATCGATCTATGGAAATGGAAAAATATTTAGAAGGGAAAATTGTTTTCAAACCACCATTTCTTGAAAATGAGAATTTTCTTAAATGGAAAAATCGATTCGAAAGTTATGTGAAATCAATAGACTATGATATTTGGCATGTCATTTCAATTGGTGATATTCAATCAATAAATACTATTTTTCAAAAACAAAATAACTTGGCAAAATTCATTATATACAAAGCTCTACCAAGAGTTGAATATGAAAGAGTATTTTTTTGTCAAACGGCAAACGACATGTGGAAAATTCTTTCAAAATATCATCAAGAAGAATGTCAAGCCAAAGAAAAACTTGCACATAAGTTAGTAGCAAAAGAAAGCATAGTAGACAAATATTTAGTTGAAGTAAGTACAAGTGCTACTAGTTCAAATTTTTTGTGTGAGGTATTGATGCCGAAAACAACATGAGTCATGACAAGAGTGAACAAGAAGATTGTATAGACATGACAACCAAGAAGGAGCTAAGTGATGATGACGACACTAGTTCCGAAAGTGAAGACGAAGAATATGCAAAGGTTGTTAAAGAATTCAAAAGACTTATCAAAAAGCGACAAAGAATACAAGATAAAAGGAAAACAACTCGAAGGAAAAGATCTAGTGATGAAGAACAAGGATGTTTCGTCGCTCAAGCATCAATGAAAGATGCCTAGGAATAAATTTGGAACCCGATAAATGGGTAAAGGATAGCGGGTGCTCAAGACATATGACGGGGAATCGCAAGCTATTTTCTACATACAAAGCATACAACGGAGGTAACGTTATTTTTGGTAGTGATCGTCGTGGAAAAATCATAGGCAAAGGTAGGATCTCTCAAGACTCCCTAACTATTGAAATGTTGAACATGTAGATAACCTAACATATAACTTGCTTAGTATAGGTCAAATATGTGACAATAAGTGTAGGGTTACCTTTACTGATAAGAATAGTGTAATTATTAAGGATGATAAAGTCATAGGTAGAGGAATTAGGAAAGGTGGCGTATATGTTATGAAACTAGGAGATAAAATGGAATATAGGATATGCCTAGAAACCTTAGACGAAAACTCCAACTTGTGGCATAGGAGATTAGGTCATGCAAAGATGCAACAAATACAATCTTTGGTATCTAAGGAACTACTTAGAAACTTGCCTAGACTAAAATATAATCAACACTTTTGCAATGCTTGTAAAATAGGAAAACAAGCACATGCGAGTCATAAAGCTAAGAATAATGTATCCACTACTAGATGCTTAGAACTACTTACATGGACCTCTTCGGTCCATCCGCGGTGCGGAGCTACGGTGGCAACCGCTACACCTTAGTTATAGTAGATGACTATTCACGATACACGTAGACTAGGTTCCTAAGCGATAAAACCGAAGCCTTTGAAAACTATGAGACATTTAGTAAAATGATAAAAAATAAGTTAGGATGCTCAATAGTTTCAATTAGGATGGATCATTGATGAGTGTGTAAATACTCATCATTTTTGTCCCATCTGAACTGCAAAAACATTTAAAAACACTCAGAAATACCTCAAAATACAGAAAATATCCATGGATTGTATTTTTACATGTTACAGTTACAAAGGGATTGAAAACAAATGAAAAGCGAGTAAAGTTTGCATAATTGGCAGTTTCAGTCCTTGAACTTTCAAAGATTGTCAGAAATGGTCCCTAGATAAATTATTTTAAAGAAAAGTCAACAGTAGTCCCCCAGGAATCAAGGAATGACAAATTATACCCTTGAAGTTCAAGTTTGCACAAATGGCAAGATTGGTCCCTCAAATTTCCAAAATGGGAAAAATAGTCCTTGGACATTCAAAAATGGAAAATTACATCTATGGCCTTTGTACTATTCATACTTGACAAATTTCACCCCTTGGATAACTTTAGGAAATGTACAACTCAGCGCCCTCAACTATGCAGAATTTACGTAAGTGGTCCTTGGGCTTAACTATCTACTATACCAAACGGGCCCTTGTTTTACTAATAAACCCAACAAAAAAAAACCCCACCCTTGGCCCAACACCAATCCAGCCCAACACCCTTTTAAATAAAAAATCCCACCCCCGTTTTTATTACTCCCTCAGTCAACCCAAAGTCAAACCATCACCACCTCCTTCCCCACTTGCTCACCTGCTCACTGCCAAGCCCTCACCTCCGGCTCACCTTCACCACTCCATGTCCCCCCAGCTCACCAATANACGCATCAAAATGCAGAAAATATCCAAGGATTGTGTTTTATATGTCTCAAATGCAAAATGTTTAAAAACATATGACAAATGAACAAAGTTTGCATAATTGGCAGTTTCAGTCCCCCAACTTTCAAAGATTGGCAAAATTAGTCCCTTGAATTCAAAAATGTGAAGTTTTATCATTCAAGGTCCCTGAAATATTCTAAGTTGTCAAAATTGGTCCTTGAATGAATTTTTGGGCAAATGGCAGAAAAGGTCCCTCAACTTTTGAAATTGACAAAAATGGTCCTTGGGGTTTTTAAAAGTGGCAAATGGCATTTATGGTCCTTGTATTATTGGAGATTGGCATGATTGGTCCTTGTGAGCAATTTGAATAAATTACGTTTTCAGTCCCTCATGTTTGGTGGAATTGCATAATTGGTCCTTGTTATATCATAAACCAAACGGACCCTTCTTTATTCATAAACCCAAAACCAACCAAAACCCCCACCCTTGGCCCAAAACCAAACCAGCCCAACACCCTTTGAAATAAAAAAAATCCCACCCCCGTTTTTATTACTCCCTCAGTCAACCCAAAGTCAAACCATCACCACCTCCTTCCCCACTTGCTCACCTGCTCACTGCCAAGCCCTCACCTCCGGCTCACCTTCACCACTCCATGTCCCCCCAACTCACCAATACCTCCAAGAAGCATTAAATGCTCCTGTAAACCCTCCAAGTTATCCCAACTGCCACTTAAGACTTTTTCGAGCCAAACTTGCATTCAAAGGCTAAGATTAATTCTAGCCATCGAATAGCCTAGAATTGAAGTGGGAAAAGTTCAGTGGACTCCACAAACCCTAAAGCATCACTATATGAAGAAAGAGAAGCAGAAAGAAGAGAGGAGTTAACTAGAGTAGTCTTAGGTTAGTTTTAAATGTCGACTTAGATAATTTTTCCAATTTCAGTGTAATATTTAGCTTACAAATGTTGTATTAGGTGTTATCAGTGTATCCTAAACCTGTTTCACTCTTTAATTTTAGTTCCAAGTGCAAATTCAGTTTATGATCAATTTTTATGAAAATCTCATTTTAATATAAAGGTTGTTAAAAGTGGTTAATCATTGTTCTAAAAGCTTACACAAGCTCATTTTTAATTTCCTACATGCTTATCTCAGTTCCTAAACTAGTTTTACTAAATTACTCAAAAATTCGAGAAAAATAGTAGAAAAATTAAAAATCAGTGTGGAAGAAGAAGAAAGCAATGGAGCATGGTATATTAAGGATGGCCATGGGTTAGAGGCTTCATGGGAAGCTAATAGGTGTGTTATTGGGTCCTTGGTTCATTTTTTAAGCATTGGGAGCAATTTGTAAGGAAATCTTACTTTCTACATTTTACTGTACCTTAGCTTTTTAACTGCTTATCCTTGGTTGTTTGTGCTTATTTGATGTATGTTGGTGATAACATTGCTTAATATTGCTTGTTGGTCCATTAGTTTCCATTGTGCTCATACTTTACCTTTTAACTGCCATTTTAGCCTGTTAGTAATTATTAGGTATTTGTTGTTCTTGTTGGTATTTGTATGCTCATTTCAGTTTATTACATCATTGTCAGTACCTATGTATCAAGTTCTAGACCTGAATCATTCAATCTCTTTGAAAACCTAAAAAACAGTTTGAGTTAGGGGTGTGTTGGTTCAGTGATGTTCACTAAGTTGTGTTGCATTTCAGTGGAAGTTATTGGTTAACTTAGGTTGCATTAAGGTCACATAGGGTATTTGTAGAATAAAAATCAGTAGTCTTATGATAAAAAGTCATAATGCCCTTGCAATCTCCCTAGCAGTTTCACTGTTGGATTTTTAGAATCCAAGATCACTCATATCATTTCATAATTAGTTGTTTTAGCTTTAGATCATCTCATTATAGCTTAATATTACATTTTCAGTATATTAGAAGCAATCCAAGTTCATGAAAGTCAACCTTTGCATAATCTTCTGATGCGCGTGGGATTGCTTACGCACTTTGTTTTACCTCTCAAGGGATCTCAAGAGGCTTACAATCCCCACCAGGCGGTGTACCTGACCGATGTAGTATAGTGTAGTGGCAAGTACCGGGGGATTGATCGTTCTCTCACAGGGAATAGTGTTCGTTAGGTTNTTGTGGCTTATTTGAGCATTTCACAAGCTCGTTTGGCTTTTTGGCTGCTGCTACATTTTTGTTGTTGTTCTTAATGAACTTGCTTGTTGATGCTCTTGCTCTAGTTGTTGTCTGAATTGTTGTCGTTCCTGACTTGTTGTTATCGTTGTGATTGTTGTTGTCGTTGTGAGCTTCTATAAGCTTCTTGGTTTATTTCCTCACTTGCATTAAGCTTGGCAGTTTTCAAAGTAAGAAATCAAAGAAAACAATTTTCAATTTGGTCTTCAAATCTTGTGACTGTTAGTATTTTGTATTTGAGTTTTCAATGTTTTCCAAAAAGTTTTTTTTAGTTTGTGTTTGTGTGTAAGTTGTGAAAAGAAAGAAAAAAAATAATAAAAATAATAATAAGTAATTTTCTTTTATCATTAGGTTCATAAAAAAGTAATTTTCATACCCGTAAATATTGCTCGCTTTTCACTTTTTATTTTGCGCGAACGCGTTATTTTTGACATAAACACGCGGTTTTAAGTTTTAATACGTTTTAGGTTAATTTGGTTTCACGTTATTGTTAATATATCTTATTTAAGTTATTTTAACTTTTATTTCCTTAGTGTAATCATCTCAAACCCTTTCCTGTCCAAATTCACCCGATCACAATTCGTTTACGAATACCATTCACACCTCGTCGGGACATAACGACCCGGGGATATTCTATACTCCTTGGTTAGTTGGCTCAATAGGTTTGACTTTGTTGACCAATATCCTTGGTTGATATTGTCTGACTGTTCAGAGCCAATCACCTGCTCATGTATCTACACAAGGTAATATCTCTACCTACACACCCTATAAACTCTTGGTATGTCAAGGATAGGATTACAACAACACCACTATAAGTAAAACACCAATCTAAAACACTAATATCATCACAAAACCCTAACTAACACTAAGTAAGCCCTGATTAGCCCTATGTGTTTACAAAATCCTAATTGCTTATCTGAACTAGTTTAAAAGTGTTCAAGGCTTAAGTATGAGTTACCTTAGGAATATTAGAATACCTTAGGACCCCTAGGCATTTGTACAACCCATTAGAGTTTAGGTACAAGTCTCTTAAGCACAAAACCATAACTAGGTTATAACTTTCCGGAAACTAGGTGAAACCTTCCCAAACTTTCCCCATAAGCTACCACCACTTAGTATAAGCTTCTTAGGACTTAGGATTAGTCACTAAACACTCATAGGACCCTAATCTAGGCACTAAACCCTAAGCTAAACCCTAATCACCCACTAAGCAAGATTAGTCTATAACTTAACCCTAATCCTAAAACTAAGTAACTTAAGCACTTCAAACACCTCAAGCACCTAGCCTAGCACCTTAGTCATGCTTAACACACACTTTAGCACCTACCTAGCAAGCACACAAGTAGGTGATGCACCTACTTGTCACCTCCTTCCTAAGTCGGCCAAATTACAACCATAATGCTCACCAATACCTCCAAGAAGCATTAAATTCTCCTGTAAACCCTCCAAGTTATCCCAACTGCCACTTAAGACTTTTCGAGCCAAACTTGCATTCAAAGGCTAAGATTAATTCTAGCCATCGAATAGCCTAGAATTGAAGTGGGAAAAGTTCAGTGGACTCCACAAACCCTAAAGCATCACTATATGAAGAAAGAGAAGCGGAAAGAAGAGAGGAGTTAACTAGAGTAGTCTTAGGTTAGTTTTAAATGTCGACTTAGATAATTTTTCCAATTTCAGTGTAATATTTAGCTTACAAATGTTGTATTAGGTGTTATCAGTGTATCCTAAACCTATTTCAGTCTTTAATTTTAGTTCCAAGTGCAAATTCAGTTTATGATCAATTTTTATGAAAATCTCATTTTAGTATAAAGGTTGTTAAAAGTGGTTAATCATTGTTCTAAAAGCTTACACAAGCTCATTTTTAAGTTCCTACATGCTTATCTCAGTTCCTAAACTAGTTTTACTAAATTACTCAAAAATTCAAGAAAAATAGTAGAAAAATTAAAAATCAGTGTGGAAGAAGAAGAAAGCAATGGAGCATGGTATATTAAGGATGGCCATGGGTTAGAGGCTTCATGGGAAGCTAATAGGTGTGTTATTGGGTCCTTGGTTCATTTTTTAAGCATTGGGAGCAATTTGTAAGGAAATCTCACTTTCTACATTTTACTGTACCTTAGCTTTTTAACTGCTTATCCTTGGTTGTTTGTGCTTATTTGATGTATGTTGGTGATAACATTGCTTAATATTTCTTGTTGGTCCATTAGTTTCCATTGTGCTCATACTTTACCTTTTAACTACCATTTTAGCCTGTTAGTAATTATTAGGTATTTGTTGTTCTTGTTGGTATTTGTATGCTCATTTCAGTTTATTACATCCCCTATGTATCAAGTTCTAGACCTGAATCATTCAATCTCTTTGAAAACCTAAAAAACAGTTTGAGTTAGGGGTGTGTTGGTTCAGTGATGTTCACTAAGTTGTGTTGCATTTCAGTGGAAGTTATTGGTTAACTTAGGTTGCATTAAGGTCACATAGGGTATTTGTAGAATAAAAATCAGTAGTCTTATGATAAAAAGTCATAATGCCCTTGCAATCTCCCTAGCAGTTTCACTGTTGGATTTTTAGAATCCAAGATCACTCATATCATTTCATAATTAGTTGTTTTAGCTTTAGATCATCTCATTATAACTTAATATTACATTTTCAGTATATTAGAAGCAATCCAAGTTCATGAAAGTCAACCTTTGCATAATCTTCAAAAGTCAATTTTTTATAACAGATAATATGGGACAGTTTGCCAACTCATTTTTAGGGATTATTACTGTTTGAAATTTGTTAAAAATTGGTTTTTAGTAATCTTTGGTAGCTAATTAACATGAAAACCCAGTTTTTTTTTTTTTGGGTAAAGGGGTNACATGAAAACCCAGTTTTTGTACCATAAGATTTTGGTTCACTAGCCTATTTCTGCCCTTGAAAAGCCCTCAGTGGCCATTTACCTCCCCTGTGCAGCGTGGTCAGTGTGCCACAAGCCTTTTTCACAAGCTCCTTATTAGTTCATATTTGCATCTTAGCTTTTACCATTTGTTGTTTTGAGAGGCCCTTCTCGCTAGCTTGAGATACATGTGTTTGTCTTTCATTTTCCAGCTTATTTACATGCTTATTTTTAGCTCCAAAGTGTCCATCACTGAGTAACTTACACTGATTCATCAGTGTAAGTAAGCACTTTCCTAAGCTTATTATGAGCTTGTGGGTTCCATGCCTTATTTGGGGTTCCAAGCTTATTTGATAAGCAAAATCAAGGCCTGCAACTTGGCTCTTGGACCTGATTGGTTCAGTGGGTTTGGATTTGTTTATTAAAGCTTATTGCCCTTATTCAGTGTGTTTTTGCTTTTGTTTTAGCTTATTTTCAGTAAGTCTTGCTTGTTTATAGCTTATTGTTCCTTTGGTTCAGAAGAGATAGCTTTTTATTAGCTTTTTCAAGTTTCAAATCCAAGTTTAGCTTATTAAGCTCAACTGTGGTGACATTAAGTTACCACAGTGCTTATTTTGATGTTATAAAGAAGTTGTGTTTTTTAAAGTTTGTTATCTTTAGTGTTAAAATGTTCTTCTTTAAGAAAAATAAAAAATAAAATAAAAAAAGTTTGCAAAATTTGTCACTTGTGGGGATTGAACCCTGGACCTGTTGGTTGCTAGTGACAAAACCAAACAAGATCTGTGCACCATCTCCCCTGCGTATAACTTAGTGTTTTACTTTTCCCTTTTTTTAGTTATAGTAGTAGAATTCCTTTTAAGCTTATTTTCCTTATTAGCTTATTTCCCAGCTTATTTATAAGCTTTTGCAACTTTTTATATTTTTCCTAGTATTGTGATAGTATAAACTATTTATAGAAAAATTTTCAGATTTATTAAAATTAGTTTAGTATTTATTTTGATTTAACCTAGTTTAATTAGTAATTAATTAATATTAATTAAATAAAAAGTCTAATAAATATTTTTCCTTTTCCTAAAATTTTCTTTTATCATTAGGATTGTAAAAATATAATTCTCATCATCGTAGGATTTTTATTGCTCTCGTTTCACGTTTTATTTTGTACGTTTTCGTATATTTTAATTTAAACGTACGTTTTTAGTTTTAAATACGTTTTTAAGTAATTTGGTTTTACATTATCGTTGATATTACTTCTTTGAGTCATTTTCATTTATATTTCCTTAAACTTACTCACTCATACCCCCCTTTTCCATTCAAAATCACCCGATCACAAAGTCGTTTTAATACAATTTCACACCTCGCTAGGACATAACGACCTGGGAAAACATTTGTTAGCTTTGTATTTTTATAATATGAAGTGTAGGTCATTAAAGTCTTAAATCATGAAATAGGTTGCGTTAGAAAGCGTTTCAAAAGTTATATGTTCAAGTTAGCATAAACTAGGAAGTTCAAGGGCTAAACATGTCAAAGCCTAAATCTAATATTCCTAGTGCTATATTATGTATGTAAACCTTCATTTGAAGGTTGAGAGCTTCATTTGCAATACACACACATAATTCTTAATCTTTTACNAAAAAAAGTTTGCAAAATTTGTCACTTGTGGGGATTGAACCCTGGACCTGTTGGTTGCTAGTGACAAAACCAAACAAGATCTGTGCACCATCTCCCCTGCGTATAACTTAGTGTTTTACTTTTCCCTTTTTTTTAGTTATAGTAGTAGAATTCCTCTTAAGCTTATTTTCCTAATTAGCTTATTTCCCAGCTTATTTATAAGCTTTTGCAACATTTTATATTTTTCCTAGTATTCTGTTAGTATAAACTATTTATAGAAAATTTTCAGATTTATTAAAATTAGTTTAGTATTTATTTTGATTTAACCTAGTTTAATTAGTAATTAATTAATATTAATTAAATAAAAAGTCTAATAAATATTTTTCCTTTTCCTAAAATTTTCTTTTATCATTAGGATTGTAAAAATATAATTCTCATCATCGTAGGATTTTTATTGCTCTCGTTTCACGTTTTATTTTGTACGTTTTCGTATATTTTAATTTAAACGTACGTTTTTAGTTTTAAATACGTTTTTAAGTAATTTGGTTTTACATTATCGTTGATATTACTTCTTTGAGTCATTTTCATTTATATTTCCTTAGTCTTACTCACTCATACCCCCCTTTTCCATTCAAAATCACCCGATCACAAAGTCGTTTTAATACAATTTCACACCTCGCTAGGACATAACGACCTGGGAAAACTTTATACTCCAGGGAGATTTGGCCTAAGCTGTTTGACCTTGTTGACCATTTACCTTGGTCAATATTGTCTGACTGTTTGGAGCCAATCAATCATGGTAGGGAATTTGAAAAGGAAGTACAATTCGGAAAATATTGTGATTTAAATGGAATATCTCACAACTTTTCCGCTCCACGTACTCCTCAAGAAATGAGTAGAACTATGTTAAATGAGCAATCTATCCCACAAAAATTTTGGTGTCATGCCGTAGATACTTCAACATATATACTTNATCATGTAATAGGTTGCGTTAGAAAGCGTTTCAAAAGTTATATGTTCAAGTTAGCATAAACTAGGAAGTTCAAGGGCTAAACATGTCAAAGCCTAAATCTAATATTCCTAGTGCTATATTATGTATGTAAACCTTCATTTGAAGGTTGAGAGCTTCATTTGCAATACACACACATAATTCTTAATCTTTTACATGAAGTCTCCACTCTCTCTCTCTACTCTCTCTCTAGAATAAGATTGAATAAGTTGTGAAAGAAGTTGTTATCCAAGGTCCTACAACTTTATACTCCAGGGAGATTTGGCCTAAGCTGTTTGACCTTGTTGACCATTTACCTTGGTCAATATTGTCTGACTGTTTGGAGCCAATCAATCATGGTAGGGAATTTGAAAAGGAAGTACAATTCGGAAAATATTGTGATTTAAATGGAATATCTCACAACTTTTCCGCTCCACGTACTCCTCAAGAAATGAGTAGAACTATGTTAAATGAGCAATCTATCCCACAAAAATTTTGGTGTCATGCCGTAGATACTTCAACATATATACTTAATAGAGTGTCTATTAGACGAATTCTAGGAAAAACTCCTTATGAGTTATTAAGAGGTAGAAAACCAAATATAGGCTACTTTAAGGTATTCGGAAGTAAAGGTTTTATTCTTAATACAAAGGATTATCTCACTAATTTCGACCCTATGTCATATGAAGGAATTTTTCTAGGATATTCGCAAAATAGTAAAGCATACATAGTCTTAAATAAACACACTATGAAAGTAGAAGAATCCTTAAACGTAACTGTGAAATTTCAAAAATTTTCATGTCACTAATTTTAATATTTTATTATATAACTATTCTATTTTTAAATAATTAACTTCGTCAGAAGTTATCCGTACGTCAGGACACGTTCAATTAATTCAACCGCGACTAGACTATGTTCAGTCTACACTTCTTATGCATTTTTGTTTCCTTGCAATCCAATTTTAAAAAGTCACTTTTCACTTTTTCCGTTTTTACGTAAACCTTGTACCTTTCACGTTTTACGCGATTTAAATTTACGTTTTAAGGTTTTAACAAAGTGAACCAACCTTAGACTATGATAATTTACATATTTTATGAATTTTTAAACTATTTCATGTTTACAAATGAGTTTTATACATGTCGTGTCATTTTTATAGCTTACTTTACTTTTATCAAGAATCGTTGTCACCAAACGTGTTTTCAACTCACGGTTTCATATTTAACAACCTTTAAACACTCCGATAAACCCATGACTCAACTAATATATTAAAAGTAGTTATTTTAGCAAATTTTAACATTTTTACAAGTTTAGTATTTTTACGTTACCCACTTTTACGTTTCTCGTCTTTAAAACCTTACGTTTGCCAGTACTGGGATCAAACTACACATAAAGGCTCAAGTTTATACACAAAATACCAACAAAACCCACTAAACCCCCCTTCACCCACCTATATACACGTTCAAACCATAAGGACACTTGTCCTTGTGGTATCACAACCTACACAACACTTGTATTCCACTAGGTTCATGCATATTTAAAGTTAAACACTCCATTTCTTGTTTTTATCACCCAATAACACATTTTTTTCTCCCTTCTCTTATTGTGAACGAAATTAAACAGCTCCACCACCCATTTCATTTCATATTTTTCCTAATATATTGATCTTGGATTGAAGGTGTTGTAGTTCCTTGCTACTCCTTGGGTTTGTTTCTTCATAATCACCATCAAACACCATCATCATCAACATCAATTTTTATTGTGTTCAAGGGCTGAGTTCTTCAAAGACATTCAAGGGTTTAGGGGTTGTGATTATCAAGTTTTTATAAAGGGTTTGTTGGTTAAAAATTTGGTTGTCATGGGGTAAAGAAAGGTGCAAGTGTTGTTGGGTTAATGTAGGATTAGTGTTCTTGTTCTTGATCCTTCTTGTACTTCCACTTTTGTAAGGAAACCAATCACTCCATTTTCATTTTCACTTCTTTTCATTCCTGTAATTTTATTATTCCTTGATGTATTTGTAAATTATATAAGTTATTTGGCTTGCTTAGGCTTGGTACATAGGCTAGATCACTAGGAAACCATAAAAGGACATGACATGCAAAACAGTTTTATGTCTAGGGGTAAAAACGGAATTAACTGCACTAATCAGTAAACAGTGGACCTAAACTAAAAATATGCAGATGTAGGCCTATGTCTTGTGGTCATTTTCTCGGGTGGTGCATCCCGTGAGGACACCCGATGATTAAACTAAAAATGTTTTCGCGAAACATGTCATATTCTGAGAAACAGATTTGGATCCTATAAAAGTCATATTTTTATGAATAACCCACTGTTACACAAAACAGAAAAGTTGTAGATAACATCTTAACTTAAACGTGGCCGCAAACAGGGAATTAATTGGACTGGTAGAACTCTAGCTACCACATTTTTTGTGGGACTGTTGTAATGTTAGAAACTTTTGAAGTGGATAATATGGGTAAATGGGTAATTTTGCTACTGATAAGTAAATTTTGACTTAGTGGGACCCACAAAACTTGTTATTACAGATGAATACATTTCCGGGGGTAATTTTGCTACTGATAAGTAAATTTTGACTTAGTGGGACCCACAAAAATTATTATTACAGATGAATACCTTTCCGGGGATATAATGAACTTAATCTTTCGACTTAAGGTTTGCAAGTAACGAATTCTTGAAAGTAAATAAGTTATAAAAATTTTCATCAGCATTTATGTGAAAAATGTAAAAATGTTTACATTTTATAAAAATTGAACCTTAGACTTAATACTTAAATTTTTGCTAGAAATGTAAATTTCATACTTATAAATCATTTTAAATGCCAAATTTAGAACATGTTAAGTATATAGAGATTATGTACCAAGCATAATTAAGATCATAATTTATATAACATATTGCATCAATAATTATTTCAAACTAAGACGCGAGTATATGTATATATTTAGGTTGCTCGTAGAACTCCACGGCTATTTCTTCACTTGTTTATTCCTTGATATTTTCTTTGCTCACGGTGAGTTCATAGCCTCGCATTTTACTTACTTAAATGTTTTTATAAACCCCGCGAGGGAGATACATGCTTATTTTATAAACTGAATATAAGTAGTTTTTGGTATGCTTGACCCGATTACGTGAATTATAGACATCGAGTACTTCTTGCCCTAAAAGTCCCTAATTTCATGGACCGTTAATTACGTGTTGAGTAAACGCTAATATTATGAATATGCATATAGGGTTTAATAAACATGTCCGGGTGAGTAGCGCTCACTTGATATCGGTAGATCAAACAGACACATAATATTGGGAATCTAAGGTAAATGGCAAAGATTACCTTAATGGGCATTATTAAATTTCGTTAAGGTTCGGTGTCATGAGCTTGATGTTATAATTCTTATTTCCCGACTTGTATACGTTACATGTCAATTGATGAATAATGCTTGTGTTCAACTGATTACTTATTAAACTCTATGAATTCACTCAACCTTTGTGTTGACTTTTTAGCATGTATTTTCTCAGGTATTAGTTGCTAGCTGAGCATTGGGAGCAATCGGAGTCGCGTGGATATCAAATATTGAAGGACTTGTTTTCTACATATTTGATAACTTTTTATCTTTATAATATACATATGAGTCATGTTTTAACTCTTGTAACTTAAGTTTTAAATAGAAATTGTTGGGACCTTTGTACTCTGATTTATCAAATCGAATATGACATTTTATTAAACGCCTCTTTTGAGGTCGTTTTATGTAAGTTGTGTGTATGAACTATGAAGTGACACCCAAATTGGTATTCCGCTGCGTTGTAAATTTTGGGGGTGTCTCAGAATGGTATCAGAGCATTAGTTATAGAGAATTAGGTCGTTTTCAAAACCTAAACTATAACTTATTTTCGAAAATTTTTAACTCTTTCACCATTGTTCGATATCCGCGCGTCCTTGCTCCCAGGTAACTCATATGCTCAATTTTGCATCTATACTTCTATTTGATGAATAATGAGTATATCGCTAATCATGATTTCGCTCTCTCACGCTTATCTTATGATGTCATACTATTTACTTTATATCGGTCGGTTATATATACGCTGACCACTCCAATTATCGCATACTTCGTGTTTTCTTATTTTCTCCCTCGAACGTCGATAATAGTATTGTATAAGGATACCCGTACATATGTGTTACTCTCTTCTCAAATTCCTATGCATGTGTGTAGTACTATGATATATATTAATGAGTTCGTTTACATTAACCTTTTATGAACGATGCGGTGATCTCTAAAACATTTTCGCTACAGATCGTGGCATTCAAGCGGTGAAGCTTATAAACCTCGAGTCGTAGTCCCAACGAGGGTTGAACTGATCTCGTCACTCAAAATCGTGAGTTATGTGAAGTGAATTGGTTTGAAAGATTTGATTTGGTTTTTAACTACACTACGAGAAAACTTTAAGATTTAAGAACAACTTAGAAAATGAGAACATGTTTAAGAGAAATAGAATTAAGAACAAGGGAAAACATTAAACTTGATGAAACTAAGATAATTAAAAAGAAAGAAAGGTTTAAGAAAGAAAAGTGAACTAAGAACGGTGATGTGTGCTATTTTACACATGTTTTTTACCTTAGTTTAAGTGTGTATAAGACCAAAAACTAACGCGAAATGCCAAAGATATCTTGTTTTTGTGTTTGTGATCGTGCAGGGACGGATATTGCATAAATAGCACAAAAGTCAACCAAAACGCCTAAAACGAGCACGAGATGTGGAAAAGTGTCAAGAAGCCGAGTCAAAGATGAAATTTACTCAAGTAAAGCCCGTGACAATGTTTTCATTACTTAAAGGCTCGTGAATATGAAAGAGATACTTAATCGAAGATTAAAGATGATTATTATGCATAAGCTTCCCAAACTCGAGCAAGTGGTCACTTTTATGTCATTAAAGACTTTTTGAAGACTCGTCATCATATTTCCTCAAGATTACAAGGACTTAAGCTTACTTTTTAGAAGACGTTTAATAGTTGTAACAAAGTTTTAAGTGTTCATATCATGAAATGTAAAGGTTCAAGGGCTTAAGTTGCAACATTGTCAAAACTTTAGAAGCTCTTGGCCTATAAATAGAAGCTTAAGCCTCATTGTGAAGGTTGGTTAGCTTTAGGTTAGTTTTAGGAGTAGTCTTNTCATTTTATTGCTTTAATCTTTACAAGTTCTTTCTTAATCTTTACAAGCTTTTATTAATTTTCTTGTCACCTTTGCATGGTTTTTATTTGAGTTTCATAAAAAAGCTTATGGGTTAGGGCTTGCAAGAGAAGCCGTGGCTTATTTGCTTATTTCTAAGCTTATTTTAGTGTCTTAACGTTTTTATTTATCAAGTTTTTACAAGTTTTATTTACCTTTTATTAAATTTTTGTGTCACGATAGAAGTTTTTTTTAGAGTCCAGTATGTTTTATTTTAGGGTTTAGTAGCGAGTTTCATTTTAGGGTTTAATAGCGAGTATCAAATTTTTTTATGCATAGCGAGTTTAGTTTTATTAAACATAGCGAGTATGAAAGTCAAACTATTGTCTAGCGAGTTTAGAAAACTACGTAGCGAGTTTGGCAACATGGAAATAGAAATGTAGCGAGTTTGGTTAAAAAAGCAAATAGCGAGTTTAGGTAATTCAACAAATGAGCTAGCGAGTATAAGAGTGAAAAAGTCAACTATTTCAGTAGCGAGTTTGAAAATAAATAGCGAGTTTGATTTTTTATTTAGGTAGCGAGTATTATTTTTATTAGATAGCGAGTATTGTTTTTTTTCTTGTGTCAACTTTATTTTTAGTCCAAGTTTATTTTGAGTCGTGTCTTATTTTCTTCTCTTCTTTTCTCATTTATTTTGCAAGCCGAGCTAGGCTTTTATTTCACCTCATCGTTTATCGAGTGAGGTTTCATTTTATTAAATCTAAACGTTATGCTGCCGAAATTTTCTAAAATCTTTTTAGTTTCGTTTTATTATTTAAGTCTTTCGTCTTTTCATTTTTAGTCTTACCTTTTATTTACGTTAAATGTTTTTACAAGTTTTTAATTACTTTATCGCTTTATGTTTTTAATATGAGTCTTGAGTAGTTTTTAAAACGTGTTTGCTTAGTGATTCGAGTTTGTGAGTTTAGTAAGAGTGTTAAACGTTTGTGATAAGTAATTGAAAGATTACTTAGACGTGCGAGTAATTATTCGAAGACGAAACCTTTGAACGATTATTTCACTCGTCTTGAGTTAATATCTCTTCAAAAGATTAATTAACAACTAATCTCGAGAAAGGAAAATAACCCGTCACAAACTTTTACTTCAAGCTTAACGAACTTATTCGTGTCGCTTTGCAAACACATTGTCTTTTAAATTCATTTACCGTTTTATTTACTTATCGCTTTCATTTACCGCTTTCTTTAGTCGCTTTATTTCATGCAACTTTACTTGTTTTCTTATTTCATGTCGTTTTACCGCTTTCCTTTACTTTAATTTGTCGTTGTAGTATAGACAAAACCAAACTTTCTTTTAAACCTTATTCATCACACATAGCTCACGGTCTTGAGTGACGAGATCCATATTCAACCCTCGTTGGGACAACGAACTCGTGGTTTGAGCTTGTACTTTGCTCCCGCGAACTCATCAAACGGAAAATGTTTTTGGATTTTGGATTTAATAAATGAAAAGTAAACGTGAAGCTCTTAAAAAGTTTAATAAACAAGTGACAAGAAAATGAACTAAGTTTAAAAAGATTTTTAGAAAAATTCGACAGAGTGTCGTTTAGATTTAATAAAAGAAAACCTCACTCGATGAAACGTTGAAGTGAAAGTTTAGCCTAGCTCGGCTTATAGAAGAAATGAATAAAAGTTGACACAAACCAAAACTCAAACTCGCAAAAATGTGTAATGACACTCGCTATACTGACTATGACTTCATACTCGCAAACTATTGCATACTTGCAAAACTCGAAAACCAAATTCACAAACAAAACTCTATACTCGCAATAAATGAAATTGAAACTCGCAATAACTAGAAAACTTGATACTCGCTACTTTGAGACTCATACTCGATAAATACACAAACTTGATACTCGCAACTTTTCGAAAATACTCCATACTCGCAAGACTTTATTTCATACTCGCAAATCTAGGGTTCATACTCGCAATAAAAACCATTCATACTCGCAAACTATTGCTGCCAAGATGATACTCGCAACAAGATGTAGCTTACTCGCTATCTAAAAATCAATACTCGCAATTTTTATAACAGTTATACTCGCTAAATGAAATTGCTACTCGCTAAGCTTGGAAATTATGCCATACTCGCTAAACAGAAAAAAACCAAACTCGCAAAACATAATAAGGAAACTTGATACTCGCAATTCCCTAGGTTCCAAACTCGCAAAACCCAAAAAACGTACTGGAACTTATTTTTTTCGTTAAACAAAATTCTTAAACTAATAAAGTCATAAGGAAACTAATAAAGACTTATAAAAAAACTTTTAGAAAAATAATTTTAAAGACTAAATAAGCTTATGTATAAGCCAAATAAGCTAACGAACCAAAAGCTAGCCCTAACCCATATTTTTATATTTTTCGAAGTAAAAACATGCAAAGGTGACAAAAGATTATAGAAGCTTTTATAAAAGATTGATATAAACGTAAACAAAGATTAACAATGACTCAAAACTTGTAAAGATTAAGAAGAAAGATGAAGATGAATGACAATAAGCTAAAGAAAATGTTTAAGACATGAAAATTAAAAATGCATTAATAAAATAAAACTTACACTTAATGAAAAACTAAAAACAAAGACTAGAACCTACTAAATCCTACTACCTACTAGCTTCAAAATGAAGCCACCCATGGGGTATTTATCATGCTAGGAGGGGTTCAAGTTTGCCTTCGTGTACATTTTGCCCCCTAGACTTTTACATCTCATGAAAACAACACATAAACTACATTACAAGACTACTAAACGTTTCAAATACTAAATTTAACTTCTTGTAACTTGAGGCTTCGTGTTGACGTGTTTTTCAAAGGTCTTCAAAGATGTAAAAATGATCACTTGCTCGAACTTGGAAAGCTTTTTCTTATAAATCTCTTTCAACTTCGATTAAGCGTTTCTTTCATCTTTTTGAGCTTTTAGGAAATAACTTTGTCGTCTTGGGCTTTTCTTAAGTAGATAACATTGTTGACTCGACTTCTTGACACTTTTCCACATCTCGTGCTCGTTTTAGGCTTTTTGGTTGATTTTCATGTTGTTTTTGCAATATCCTTTCCTGCACAGTCACAAACACAAAAATACGATATCTTTGGCGTTTAACGTTAGTTTTTGGTCTTTAAGAGTCTGAAAATAGTGAATAAAAGGTATGTGAATAAGCACATACCAAAATCCCCCAGACTAAGGTATTGCGTGTCCTCACGCAATGTAATCACGTCACGCTTTAGAGATAAATAATTTCACACCTCTCGTTAATAACTTTGAAAAGTAGCAAAACGTTCAAAAGAGATACGAAGTCATTTATTCCCTAAAACGACCCGGTTTTCCATTTTATTCCATACACTACTTTATACTACTAACTTCAGCATATGACGGTGTGCTTGACTTTCATTATCTTTCAATAACGATTAAGGGTCATAGAGTAAGAACACGATTCATAGAAAAGTGACCGATTGGATAAAATTCATCGTCCCTGATTTTTCACAAGCCCGCAAACTAAGCGTAAAAACGGATCATTGTCAATTACAAATTAGATGCTAACGCTACCCATGGAAGTTACTCGTGTACCACTTGCTCCCATTTTCCTATTTTTATATCTCATTATTTTATTTTTGTGAGAGAAATGAATTTCTTCATAAGCATCTCGTTTCATAGTTTTTAGTCCGATAAAGATACCAAATCAAGACGCTAATTAGTTATCGATCTTCTCTTAAGAAGGTTTGCTCGAGAAATGTGGTCCACATCAACGATATTGGATACATACAAAGACTTTGGAATACATCAAAATAGACATAAGTTGGAGAGTACCTTCACGTGCACCTCATGCGCCCGATCTAGGATCATTCGCATGCACCTCACGTGCTACCAACTTTAGTCTTAACACTTAAACTCATAATCCATAAATCTTCAACATACATCCTTATTCTTTTTTTTTTTTTTTTACTTTTGCTTGCCTTAGTAACTTCTCAACTCCGAACCTTCACGGTTTCAATCCAAGACCTACCGCCAACTGCTAGGGTTGGAATCTAGGATCCAAGGCCCGATCTCAATCCGAAGTCTTAAAGCACCTTAGCTCATACATAACAACGGGCTTTAGGGTAGCTCCGAAACCACATGCGTACTACGCTTATACAACGAGATACGATACAATACAACTCAACTGGCGTGTATCCTTGATGTGTATCCAATTTTTCAAGCAAAGATTCTCTTAAGAAGATAAGGAACTACTCATCGGCTAAACCTAATATCTTTAATTATTTAGCACAGATATGGGGTGAAGCAATTTTGTGGGAACAAAAAGTCATGAGTACCTTCGATGAGCTTTAAAGAGACCCAACTACTCTATGCTTAGCATCTAACTTCTAAAGAAACTCTATCATTTCACGTTCTCCGCAAATTTAAAATCTCAAATAATGAGATCCGCGAATGCTTAGCCGATAATCAAGCCACGCATATATAAAGTCAAGTACGGGAGCCGACAAAAGAGTAGCTCCTTGTGTACAAAACTTGCAAAAGCTTTTGTGATCATCAATGGTTAAGGAACAAGCTAGGGCTCAACACGCCCGGATCAAGTCAAAATTTTTATTCTCACTCTTACCTAGTAGGAAAGTCAAAACACGGTGTCAAAACTTTTATTCTATTTTTGCATAATTTTTATATTTTTTCATTTTTTCTTTTTTCGAATTTTTTACAATTTTTTTTTTTAATTTGTGGTTTTTTGAGGAAAAACGGGGTTGCGTAAGTAAACAGCAATGGTGAAAGTGCTAGGTCAATCAAATCGAAGATTCACACCCCCCCAGACTAAAGATAAACATTGTCCTCAATGTTTAAAAAGGTAAGGGTAATCCTAACAATAAATCTAAGGCTGTTTATTAAGTATGCTAAAGATACCGTTAGTCGATAAGATCTTGGATATATTGATTTCCAAGCAAGCATCAATACATGGGACTCGAGTGGAGAAGAGACGAACCATGAGCACGAGAGTCATCATGAATTGGGGAATTCTGCACAAACACAAACAACCAAGCAAACACAAGATTGGAAGAGGTCGCCCTACTCGCGTTACTTATTAGATAATAAAATAAAAAGGATAAGCATGGGGTGCCTCCCACGAAGCGCTTGTTAATTATCGAGTCGTGTAGCTTAGACTCGCCCCGAATTTACTTATTCTTATGGGAGCAAATGGAACGGTCAATACTGCAACGGACACCCGGCACGAAGAACGGAGATGCCAGGGTCAAAGACGGTATCCTCACTCCCGACGAAGTGAAGGATAGGAAAATTCACATCGAATGTGATGAACGGGAGAAAAATTTTAATAACAATTAAGATTAATTCACCGTTTTCAAAATCAAATTTTTCATTAACTTTATTTTGAATATCATCATTAAAACTCATTTGTTTGTTTTCAAAAATCTCGGGAGGGAGGGATGGGATTATGTTGTCAATAAGTACGTCTCCCCCCAGACTAAAATCTTTCTTAAGATCAAAATAGAAAGAATCATACTCCGGAGGAGCTATGATGGGAGCGAGTTCACCGGTGAACTCCTCAAGACAAGAAGAAGAATCAATAGACGGAAGATCGGATTCAAAATCAGAAGTATCGTCATCATCCCCCGGTGGGATGGAATCAACGTGAGAAAGTTCATCGGCAAACTCCTCGATAAGGGAATCACTCTGTTAGGACCTGAGTTTATGGTCCTAACACGTAAATGGAACGACATTTTCGGGATTACATTATCTATCTTGTTTAGCCAAAACACACGGACTAGTTACGTAATATTGTCATAGTTGTGAGTGTGTTAGGCTTTATATACCCCTCCATACTTCCATGGAGGGGTGAGACTTTGTGTATTTTCCTTTCACTTTTCATTATCAATAAAACACCTAGTATTTCCCTTCTCTCTCTAACTTTCTCTCACTNAGGAAATGTTGTAAGTAATCCCTTATGTCACCCCATTGGGGGAAGATTGTTAGGACCTGAGTTTATGGTCCTAACACGTAAATGGAACGACATTTACGGGATTACATTATCTATCTTGTTTAGCCAAAACACACGGACTAGTTACGTAATATTGTCATAGTTGTGAGTGTGTTAGGCTTTATATACCTCTCCATACTTCCATGGAGGGGTGAGACTTTGTGTATTTTCCTTTCACTTTTCATTATCAATAAAACACCTAGTATTTCCCTTCTCTCTCTAACTTTCTCTCACTAACCATGGAGGTCTTGTTCTTCCATATTACTCGACCTCCCGAACCATAAATCAACTAAAACTACGATCCTATCAGAGATGCATCTATTTTTGTGAGTGCATCTAATATTTGTGGTTGTGGTTTCTTCTCATCCTTCTCATTTGATCCTTACTGGTGGGTTTAGATCTAATTTTTTATTTAGAGAGAGAATATCCCCCTTTTTTTTTCTGGTGGGTTTAGTTTTTGTGTAGATAAATTATATTTAGTCCAACANTTCTCTCTCTAACTTTCTCTCACTAACCATGGAGGTCTTGTTCTTCCATATTACTCGACCTCCCGAACCATAAATCAACTAAAACTACGATCCTATCAAGTGGTATCAGAGCCAAGGTTTTTTTTTTTTTTTTTTACTTTGTTGATTTGTGGTCGAATCTCGTCAAAAAATGTCATATTGAAGCTGTTTATCCATTGGTAAAAGTCACTTACTTTCATATTTCTGGATATTTTGAGACTTTTTTGTACCATATCAGTGAAGACTTGTGTGGTCATAATATTGGTCTGATTTAACGTGGTCAAAAGAGTTGTTTTCATTTCTGGGTTTTGCTCATATAGTCATCGGAAACTGGAAAAACATGGCCGGAATTATTTTTTCTGGTCGGAAACTCATCGGAAACTGGGAATCTTCGCCGGAAAAATCAGAACTTCTTGTATAAGAAATTTCTGGATGTACTTGTTATCGAGAACATCTGTTATCGAAATCCCAAAGCCCTAATTTGTCGAAATCTTTTTCTCGATAACCTAAACCCTAAACTGTCGAAATCACGATCTCGATAACCGTGTTATCGAAATCACGTTATCGAAATCGTGTTATCGTAATCATGTTCTCGGTAATCAAAAGTTCTCGATAAAGTCATGTTTTTTCGACAAGATAAAAGATCTCGATAAATATGGTTGTCGAAATCATGTCATCGAAAAGACATCGAAATTATGTTATCGAAATCAGTGCTCTTGACAATAGACCTCATTTCTAGATCTTCATCAGTAAAGATTACCTCAGATCTATACAATCTTCATTGGACATAACCGTCACAACAAAAGGAAAAAAAAGGAGAAGATGAAGCAGAGCAGTTGACCACAACCAAAACTAAATACCAAACTCAAAAGTGACCTCAGTCCATTAACATCATCGGCCAAGAATCTTAAACTACATGAACATTGACAACAGCCGACCAACATTCATAATCCATCACTAGCTAAACCTCTCTGTCCCTCCTCAACACTCACAATCAATTATAAAGACTCAAACTAAGAAAGTATTAATTACGAGATCTCAGTTTGTTCTTTTTCAATTGAAATCTATTAAGATTTTCGTGAAGAGAACTTTTAAACCATCATTGATCTTTGATACACCCAAGCTTCGTTTAATATCCGAACTCAATTAAAGACAGATCTATAACTATTTAGTTACGATCCACTTTGGTTCGTTCAAAGGTGTATTACAACAAAACGAAACACATAAAATAGCCCTACTTGGTCTCGGAATATTCAAGATAACCCAATGAAGTAGGTTGTGTTTCTTCATTATCTCGTTATTGTTGACATGAAACGGGGTTTGAGTTGAATTGGTTTGTGTTTTGTCATACACAAATCGAGAGAGAATCTGTGATGGTGAAATGAGAGTTGTAAATTTTTTTTGTGAGATCTGTTGGGTGAGAGAAACAGATAAGATGGGGGCGCACATTTGTGTTTGAAGTATATGATTAGGGTTATGATATGAGTAATATTAGGGTTAAGTGGTATTTTAAGTACCCAAATGGCTGGATCGGGTGATGACTATTGTTTGGATCCAGATTGGGCCAGCGTGGCTTTTGCCATTTGTTTTGGGCCCGGACATTTCAATTCATGGGCTGAATGGTGATTAAAAGTGGTTTATAAACAAATGTTCATATCAAATAATAACTAAGGGCTAAAATTTTAATTATTCAAATGTATTTTTAATACATTGAGTTAATTTTTTTTATATAATATTTGGTGAAATGGAGTGGTATTTTGGTTGATACAAATTTTCACGGGGATACGGATGCATTTTTTGACAAGATCGGGAAACCATTATCAAGTTTACGTAAACCGTCACAAGGCTAGATTTGAGCATTTAACCGCAAGATGTGACTACGGCGATAATTCTTTATTATTNATTTTAATTATTCAAATGTATTTTTAATACATTGAGTTAATTTTTTTTATATAATATTTGGTGAAATGGAGTGGTATTTTGGTTGATACAAATTTTCACGGGGATACGGATGCATTTTTTGACAAGATCGGGAAACCATTATCAAGTTTACGTAAACCGTCACAAGGCTAGATTTGAGCATTTAACCGCAAGATGTGACTACGGCGATAATTCTTTATTATTTATTTGAGATTGAAGTGGGATTTCACGGATGCGTGTACTTAGTATCTTGAATATATCGGGGTTGGTTGGATGCATGATTCTTCGAGATCCTTGTTCGAGCTTTTAACCTTTACAATGACAAAGACTTGAGCTATCTAGTTATACATGAGGTCGGAATTGGTCGTGTATAACTATCACTTTAAGGAGTTACGTTGTAGTGCTCAGTGTCACACGCTGTTGTGGATAATCAAGAGGTGATGTACATCTTATACTTGATGGTGCTAGAGTATAGTGTACTTAGGGATTCGATGGTGGACGAACTTTCTACGCCGCTCTTAGTCATACAATAGTGCAAGTTTAAGTCACAGGTTTGGGTTATTCTACTCCTTTCTCAAGTTCATAATATTGAGTTTTCTCCATCAGTAGTCACTACAAAAAGCCGTCAGAACGATAATGGGGTCGATAAAGAGTTGGTTGAGAGAAGTATTAAAGAGTAGAGATGTTTATCAGCAGTTGATTCTCATGGGGCTAGTTATGGCACTACACACTTCTTTGGTTAATTGGACATATGGGGTTACGCTGCCTCCGATTCTCATCGTAAACATAGTGTGTATGCTTCCGATTTCGAAGAAGACATCGTGGGGGAAGAGAGAGAGTGTGTTTCTTTGACTTGACATTGACGTTGCTTGACGTCTTTTCGAAAACACTCATTTTCCACGAGGATCTGCATTTAGGGGGAAGAAATGTGCACATCAAGGACGCTTAATAGACTCACGTGATCGAGTTTACAACTTCATTACTACCGGAGGACCTCCGCAGAGATGATCAGTGGTTCAGTTTTGTGATGATTGGTGTAATCGTTTCGACTCTCGCGGATTGTGAAGTGCTAAGTAGCCTACATATGTGAGAATATCCTGCTGATTTCTTGCATGTTACCCCCGAACGGAGCTTCCGCATTGAGTATAACCGTGATAATTTAACTACTCAGATTTGCTTGGTGTGGTTTACTGTGTCATCTACAAATTCCGCTGCGTACTCAAAACTTCAAAAGTTAGAAGACTTGTTTACTACATCAAAGTTTCGAATCTGCTGAAGACGGTTGTCAGTTTGGGGGGAAGCCGATTCAGAAACTTCGCCAAAAAGAAGTGTACGAAGAAGCCGCTAAAGACATGCAGCATGAATTGGGGGGAAGTTAATCCATTTCATGCATATTACATCATTTGCCTACAAGTGAAGATAAAGTTCTCAAGCCGAGGTACAAGATGAAGACAAAGAGCGTCAACTGCAGTAATCCTCAGCGCTTGAAGAGCCGATGAAGACCTTTCTTTATTTGTATTTGTACTTGTATGAAATGTTGTAAGTAATCCCTTATGTCGCCCCATTGGGGAAAGATTGTTAGGACCTGAGTTTATGGTCCTAACACGTAAATGGAACGACATTTACGGGATTACATTATCTATCTTGTTTAGCCAAAACACACGGACTAGTTACGTAATATTGTCATAGTTGTGAGTGTGTTAGGCTTTATATACCCCTCCATACTTCCATGGAGGGGTGAGACTTTGTGTATTTTTTTTTCACTTTTCATTATCAATAAAACACCTAGTATTTCCCTTCACTCTCTAACTTTCTCTCACTAACCATGGAGGTATTGTTCTTCCATATTACTCGACCTCCCGAACCATAAATCAACTAAAACTACGATCCTATCACACTCTTATGATGTAAACTCGTAAGCTCTGGTTCCATGTTGAATTCATCACTATCCGTATTCTGAAAATCAAAGATCGGATTATCTGATTGAAGAATAAATTCTGAATCGAGATCGAACAAAGGATTGGTGATATTTGTTTTGAATACTTTTGAATCGAAAGGTGTCTCAGATACCCTTGGGATTGGAACAAGGTCATCAATTTTCTCAAGAGGATTGATTTCGACTTCCTTGTCCCCCATTGACAAGGTATCCGATTCCTTAACAAGTGAATCAATCTTAGGGTTAACTTCTTCTGACGGCTCGTCATCATCACTCTCACTGTCGTCGGAATGTAAATATTTACTGGTGAAAGGAAGACCTGGTCCTGGCTGAGATAGATAATTGTGACTGATATAATTGACTTGCTTGCCAAGGACCTCAATTTGTGGATTCAATACGGAAACTTTCTCGGAATAATGATCAATCATGTCAGTAGTAGAGTCATAATGAACGTCAGCGTCCCACTGATAATGATGAAGGGTCATGTTTTCAATTAAGTCGTAAGCTTCTTGAGGAGTCTTCCGCATGAAATTTCCGCTGGCTGCCAACATAATTTTGTCTCGATCATTCGATGTTATGCCATTATAAAAGGTGAGGATCTGATCAAGAAGCAAAATTTTATGATCTGGACATTTCCTTAACAACGATTTAAACCTCTCCCAAGCGTCAAATACTGATTCCGTAGGAAATTGTCGGAAATTGAGAATGTCTCTCCGAAGCTGCACCATTTTAGATCGTGGAAAGTATTTCGAGAGAAATTTGACGAACATCTCTTCCCATGATTGAATTGAGTGTGTTTTAAGAGCGTAAAACCAATTTTCAGCATCAAGGGATAAAGAGAATGGAAAGAGATTTAATCATATGCTATCAAGAGAAACACCATTCTGTTTTATGGATTGAGTGACAGATAAGTACTTGTTCAAGTGTTCGTTAGCATCCTCATCTCGAAATCCTTGAAATTGGCAATTTTTCCGGAGCAGTCGAACCATATAATTTTTCAAAGTGAAATCGGTTCCCAGAACTGATGACGGAATAACCGGTCCTCCTCTACCGACTAACGTAGGACGATAGAAATCCCCCATGGTCCGAGGATCATGGGGATGAGACGGTGGAAAATCGAACATGGTAAAGAATTAAACGTCGAGAGGGTAAAGAAATAAGAGTTAAACATATAAGAGGATACGAAGATTATTTTATGGTTTTTTATGTTGGAAAAACGAAAAGTGAAATAAAAGTGAAAATCAATTTTTGAAAATTAAAATCTTTTTGGATTTTTAATATTAGGAAAAAGGGAAATCAAAAGAAAAACAATTTAGAAGAGAAAATATTTTTGCGTTTTTATATTTTGAAAATATTTACAAAAGCATTAACTTCTCGAAAGAAGGGTCTTCAAAACTCATTACTCAAACGATCGAACGACTAAATCTTATCAACCGCTCCCCGACAGCGGCACCAAAATTGATCGTGGCATTCAAGCGGTGAAGCTTATAAACCTCGAGTCGTAGTCCCAACGAGGGTTGAACTGATCTCGTCACTCAAAATCGTGAGTTATGTGAAGTGAATTGGTTTAAAAGATTTGATTTGGTTTTTAACTACACTACGAGAAAACTTTAAGATTTAAGAACAACTTAGAAAAAGGGAAAACATTAAACTTGATGAAACTAAGATAATTAAAAAGAAAGAAAGGTTTAAGAAAGAAAAGTGAACTTAAAAATGAAAAATATTTTTGGCTTTTATAGGTTTTATAATTTTTAGTTGTTTTTATGTTTATAAAAAACGATAACTTCTAAAAGAAGGTACTTCAAAACTCATTACTCAAACGATCGAACGACTAAATCTTATCAACCGCTCCCCGACAGCGGCACCAAAATTGATCGTGGCATTCAAGCGGTGAAGCTTATAAACCTCGAGTCGTAGTCCCAACGAGGGTTGAACTGATCTCGTCACTCAAAATCGTGAGTTATGTGAAGTGAATTGGTTTAAAAGATTTGATTTGGTTTTTAACTACACTACGAGAAAACTTTAAGATTTAAGAACAACTTAGAAAAAGGGAAAACATTAAACTTGATGAAACTAAGATAATTAAAAAGAAAGAAAGGTTTAAGAAAGAAAAGTGAACTAAGAACGGAAAATGTTTTTGGATTTTAGATTTAATAAATGAAAAGTAAACATGAAGCTCTTAAAAAGTTTAATAAACTAAGTGACATGAAAATTAACTAAGTTTAAAAAGATTCTTAGAAAAATTCGACAGAGTGTCGTTTAGATTTAATAAAAGAAAACCTCACTCGATGAAACGTTGAGGTGAAAGTTTAGCCTAGCTCGGCTTACAGAAGAAATGAATAAAAGTTGACACAAACCAAAACTCAAACTCGCAAAAATGTGTAATGACACTCGCTATACTGACTATGACTTCATACTCGCAAACTATTGCATACTTGCAAAACTCGAAAACCAAATTCACAAACAAAACTCTATACTCGCAATAAATGAAATTGAAACTCGCAAGAACTAGAAAACTTGATACTCGACTTTATTTCATACTCGCAAATCTAGGGTTCATACTCGCAATAAAAACCATTCATACTCGCAAACTATTGCTGCCAAGATGATACTCGCAACAAGATGTAGCTTACTCGCTATCTAAAAATCAATACTCGCAATTTTTATAATAGTTATACTCGCTAAATGAAATTGCTACTCGCTAAGCTTGGAAATTATGCCATACTCGCTAAACAGAAAAAAACCAAACTCGCAAAACATAATAAGGAAACTTGATACTCGCAATTCCCTAGGTTCCAAACTCGCAAAACCCAAAAAACGTACTGGAACTTATTTTTTTCGTTAAACAAAATTCTTAAACTAATAAAGTCATAAGGAAACTAATAAAGACTTATAAAAAAACTTTTAGAAAACTAATTTTAAAGAATGAATTCTGAAAGTGAATAAGTTATAAAAAATTTCATCAACATTTATGTGAAAAATGTAAAAATGTTTACATTTTATAAAAATTGAACCTTAGACTTAATACTTAAATTTTTGCTAGAAATGTAAATTTCATACTTATAAATCATTTTAAATGCCAAATTTAGAACATGTTAAGTATAGAGAGATTATGTACCAAGCATAATTAAGATTATAATTTATATAACATATTGCATCAATAATTATTTCAAACTAAGACGCGAGTATATGTATATATTTAGGTTGCTCGTAGAACTCCACGGCTATTTCTTCACTTGCTTATTCCTTGCTATTTTCTTTGTTCACGGTGAGTTCATAGCCTCGCATTTTACTTACTTAAATGTTTTTATAAACCCCGCGAGGGAGATACATGCTTATTTTATAAACTGGATATAAGTAGTTTTTGGTATGCTTGACCCGATTACGTGAATTATAGACATCGAGTACTTCTTGCCCTAAAAGTCCCTAATTTCATGGACCGTTAATTACGTGTTGAGTAAACGCTAATATTATGAATATGCATATTGGGTTTAACAAACATGTCTGGGTGAGTAGCGCTCACTTGATATCGGTAGATCAAACAGACACATAATATTGAGAATCTAAGGTAAATGGCAAAGATTACCTTCATGGGCATTATTAAATTTCGTTAAGGTTCGGTGTCATGAGCTTGATGTTATAATTCTTATTTCCCGACTTGTATATGTTACATGTCAATTGATGAATAACGCTTGTATTCAACTGATTACTTATTAAACTCTATGAATTCACTCAACCTTTGTGTTGACTTTTTAGCATGTATTTTCTCAGGTATTAGTTGCTAGCTGAGCATTGGGAGCAATCGGAGTCGCGTGGATATCAAATATTGAAGGACTTGTTTTCTACACATTCGATAACTTTTTATCTTTATAATATACATATGAGTCATGTTTTAACTCTTGTAACTTAAGTTTTAAATAGAAATTGTTGGGACCTTTGTACTCTGATTTATCAAATCCAATATGACATTTTATTAAACGCCTCTTTTGAGGTCGTTTTATGTAAGTTGTGTGTATGAACTATGAAGTGACACCCAAATTGGTATTCCGTTGCGTTGTAAATTTTGGGGGTGTCTCAGAATGGTATCAGAGCATTAGTTATAGAGAATTAGGTCGTTTTCAAAACCTAAACTATAACTTATTTTCAAAAAATTTTAAGTCTTTCACCATTGTTCGATATCCGCGCGTCCTTGCTCCCAGGTAACTCATATGCTCTATTTTGCATCTATACTTCTATTTGATGAATAATGAGTATATCACTAATCATGATTTCGCTCTCTCACGCTTATCTTATGATGTCATACTATTTACTTTATATCGCTCGGTTATATATACGCTGACCACTCCCATTATCGCATACTTCATGTTTTCTTATTTTCTCCCTCGAACGTCGATAATTGTATTGTATAAGGATACCCGTACATATGTGTTACTCTCTTCCCAAATTCCTATGCATGTGTGTAGTACTATGATATATATTAATGAGTTCGTTTACATTAACCTTTTATGAATGATGCGGTGATCTCTAAAACATTTTCGCTACTTTACTTTATTTCCTTTTGATGATATTGACATTCGGTGTACTTTGTCAATTCTACTAGTTATTTTATTGTTCAACTCTGAGTGTAACATTCTTCTTATGCCTTTGAATTACGTATGTTTTTTTCGTTATCCATTGTTTTGAAATCTTTCAATTGAAGGGAGTATGACCTTAACTTATCATCTCGGATCATGCCATTCTTAAGCACTTACCTTTGGGAATGCGATTGACTAATGTCATTATTTTCTTGTTACTTTTTCTTATGATTTTTATGAATCATGTCGTTAATTAGGCATCCTTTTATTTATAGTAGCACTTAATCTTATTGTGTATTTTGTTTTGTGATGGACATACTTAAGTAGGATGATTTATAATCGTCTTATTGAAATGAATTGGGACGCTTCTTCATTTGAATAAGGAAATTATAAATCGTTGAACCATATATTCATAAACCTTCACTTACATGGATTGGGACGCCTCTTTATGTAAGTGACGAGTTATGAATGAGTGGGCTTATGTGTATCCACCTTAGCGTGTGTACGAATCATTTTTTTCGGGCTATGAACTCCTCTCGACTCATAATTGTTATGTGGATTTTTCCGATTTTGTATCGACCGCTGCGAGCTTGATGAGCTAATAGTAATGTACTATTATCCGCTTCCATGAATTGACGACTTGATAAATTACTTATTTCCTATTGTCTTATCGCCAACACTTTATTCTATCCTTTCCTTTAAGGACCCGCACGACATTCAATTCATTCCCTCATACCAGTGCTTACACATTAGGTGATTTCTATCACTTGTTCTATCTTCGTTGCTATCTTGTTACTTTGTAAATCCCGAGCACAAAATGCATTAAGCACCTCAATGGGCTTCTATAAAAAATTTATGCATCTTTATGAAAATTTTACAAATATTTCATAAGTGTATAAAATACCAAAATGACCTTCGTAAGTTAAAGAGTCGGTTCTAACCACCCTCTTTTTTTAAAAACCATAACTAATATTTATAATGACACCATGCCCTGTCTTTCAAATTACATGTTTTATACATCATATTTTAATCACGTCTTAAGGATATGACTGATTTAAACTTCGTTTCAACTAATGATTCCTAAAGATTTGAAAAAGACCTTCTACAACACAACCATAAACCCGAGTTTCAACATGGTTTTTTTTATACACGCATCCATCCAAAAAATCTTTAAAACGGCAAAAAATGATTCTTGAACCTATTTTATCTTTGTTATGAACACCATTTTTATCAAGAAAGAATATTTTAAAATTCTACTTATACGACGAGAATCGAAACGCGTCGTTAGTTATTCTCGACTTCATTCCTTACGAGTATCCTCATCTTTTCACAAGTGACCGTCAGGAGATAAAGCGAGTTTAGCTCCGGGACGGAGCTCTCTTAAGGGGTACGTGCTGTGACATTTCAAACAATTTCATGTCACTAATTTTAATATTTTTTTATTTAACTATTCTATTTTTAAATAATTAACTTCGTCGGAAGTTATCCGCGTACGTCATGACACGTTCAATTAATTCAACCGCGACTAGACTATGTTCATTCTACACTTCTTATGCATTTTTGTTTCTTACAATCCAATTTTAAAGGTCACTTTTCACTTTTTCCGTTTTTACGTAAACCTTGCACCTTTTACGTTTTACGCGATTTAAATTTATGTTTTAAGGTTTTAACAAAGTGAACCAACCTTAGACTATGATAATTTAAATATTTTAGGAATTTTTAAACTATTTCATGTTTACAAATGAGTTTTATACTTGTCGTGTCATTTTTATAGCTTACTTTACTTTTATCAAGAATCGGTGTCACCAAACGTGTTTTCAACTCACGGTTTCATATTAACAACGTTTAAACACTTTTAGATAACCCATGACTCAACTAATATATTAAAAGTAGTTATTTTAACAAATTTTAACATTTTTACAAGTTTAGTATTTTTACGTTACCCGCTTTTACATTTCTCGTCTTTAAAACCTTACGTTTGCCATTACCGGGATCAAACTACACATCAAGGCTCATGTTTATACACAAAATACCAAAAAAACCCACTAAACCCCCCTTCACCCACCTATATACACGTTCAAACCATGAGGACACTTGTCCTTGTGGTATCACAACTTACACAACACTTGTATTCCACTAGGTTCATGCATATTTAAAGTTAAACACTCCATTTCTTGTTTTTATCACCCAATAACACATTTTTTTCTCCCTTCTCTTATTGTGAATGAAATTAAACAGCTCCAACACCTATTTCATTTCATATTTTACCTAATATATTGATCTTGGATTGAAGGTGTTGTAGTTCCTAGCTACTCTTTGGGTTTGTTTCTTCATAATCACCATCAAACACCATCATCATCAACATCAATTTTTATTGGGTTCAAGGGATGAGTTCTTCAAAGACTTTCTAGGGTTTAGGGGCTGTGATTATCAAGTTTTTATAATGGTTTGGTGGTTAAAAATTTGGTTGTCATGGGGTAAAGAAAGGTGCAAGTGTTGTTGGGTTAATGTATGATTAGTGTTCTTGTTCTTGATCCTTCTTGTTCTTCCACTTTTGTAAGGAAACCAATCACTCCATTTTCATTTTCATTCCTGTAATTTTATTATTCCTTGATGTATTTGTATATTATATAAGTTATTTGGCTTGGTTAGGCTTGGTACATAGGCTAGATCACTAGGAAACCATAAAAGGACTTGACATGCAAAACAGTTTTATGTTCAGGGGTAAAAACAGAATTAACTGCACTAATCAGTAAACAGTGGACCTAAACTAAAAATATGCAGATGTAGGTCTATGTCTTGTGGTGCATCCCGTGATGACCCCCGATGATTAAACTAAAAATGTTTTCGTGAAACATGTCATATTCTAAGTAACAGATTTGGATCCTATAAAAGTCATTTTTTTATGAATAACCCACTGTTACACAAAGCATAAAAGTTGTTGATAACATCTTAACTTAAACGTGGCCGCAAACGGGGAATTAATTGGACTGGTAGAACTCTAGCTATCGCATTTTTTGTGTGACTGTTGTAATGTTAGAAACTTTTGAAGTGGATAATATGGGAATATGGGTAATTTTGCTACTGATAAGTAAATTTTGACTTAGTGGGAACCACAAAACTTGTTATTACAGATGAATACCTTTCCGGGGATATAAAGAACTTAATTTTTCAACTTACGGTTTGCAAGTAACGGATTCTTGAAAGTGAATAAGTTATAAAAATTTTCATCAGCATTTATGTGAAAAATGTAAAAATATTTACATTTTATAAAAATTGAACCTTAGACTTAATACTTAAATTTTTGCTAGAAATGTAAATTTCATACTTATAAATCATTTTAAATTCCAAATTTAGAACATGTTAAGTATATAGAGATTATGTACCAAGCATAATTAAGATCATAATTTATATAACATATTGCATCAATAATTATTTTAAACTAAGACTCGAGTATATGTATATATTTAGGTTGCTCGTAGAACTCCACGGTTATTTCTTCACTTGCTTGTTTCTTGCTATTTTCTTTGCTCACGGTGAGTTCATAGCCTCGCATTTTACTTACTTAAATGTTTTTATAAACCCAGCGAGGGAGATACATGCTTATTTTATAAACTGAATACAAGTAGTTTTTGGTATGCTTGACCCGATTACGTGAATTATAGACATCGAGTACTTCTTGCCCTAATAGTCCCTAATTTCATGGACCGTTAATTACGTGGTGAGTAAACGCCAATATTATGAATATTCATATTGGGTTTAACAAACATGTCCGGGTGAGTAGCGCTCACTTGATATCGGTAGAACAAACGGACACTTAATATTGAGAATGTAAGGTAAATGGCAAAGATTACCTTCATGGGCATTATTAAATTTTGTTAAGGATCGGTTTCGTGAGCTTGATGTTATAATTCTTATTTCTCGACATGTATTCGTTACATGTCAATTGATGAATAATGCTTGTATTCAACTGATTACTTATTAAACTCTATGAATTTACTCAACCTTTGTGTTGACTTTTTAGCATGTATTTTCTCAGGTATTAGTTGCTAGCTGAGCATTGGGAGCAATCGGAGTCGCGTGGATATCAAATATTGAAGGACTCGTTTTCTACACATTCGATAAGTTTTTATCTTTATAATATACATACTAGTCATGTTTTAACTCTTGTAACTTAAGTTTTAAATAGAAATTGTTGGGACCTTTGTACTCTGATTTATCAAATCGAATGTGACATTTTATTAAACGTCTCTTTTGAAGTCGTTTTATGTAACTTATGTGTATGAACTATGAAGTGACACCCAAATTGGATTTCCGCTGCGTTGTAAATTTTGGGGGTGTCTCAGTAACCTTCGATGAAACTCCTCTACCACCTAAGACATTACCATTAGAAGATGATGATATTATAGAGGAAGAAGCTATCGAGGTTAGTAAAACAAAACCCTTAGGTAATGATATTGAAGTAGAAACTTTAGAAGAAAACGAAGCTGTAAATATTAAGGAATCTAAGTCACACCCACTAGACAACATCATAGGCCACCTAAATTAAAGAACAATTAGATCACAAGCGTAAGACAAAAATAATTTCTTTTGTTTTGTGTCAACAATAGAACCTAAGAATATAAATGAAGCCTTAAAGGATGAAAGTTGGATTATGGCCATGCAAGAAGAATTAAATCAATTCAAAACAAATGATGTTTGGGAACTAGTTCCAAATCCTAGGAATGTGACCATAATAGGAACTAATTGGGTATTTAGTAATAAATTAGATGAGAATGGAATAGTAACTAGGAATAAAGCTAGGTTAGTCGCCCAAGGTTATAATCAACAAGAAGGAATTGATTATGACGAAACCTATGCCCCGTAGCTAGATTAGAATCCATTAGAATCCTTTTAGCTTATGCATGCACCCTAGACTTTAAGCTATACCAAATGGATGTGAAGAGTGCATTCCATAACGGTTTTATCAATGAGGAGGTATATGTGGCACAACCCCCAGGATTCATTGACTTCGTAAAACCTGATTATGTTTATAAACTAAAGAAAGCTTTATATGGTCTTAAGCAAGCTCCAAAGGCTTGGTATGATAGACTAAAAGCATTCTTGGTTAAATATAATTATTCCATGGGAATGGTAGACAACACTCTCTTCACTAAAAGAAGTGACCCAAATATTATCATTGTTCAAATATATGTCGATGACATTATATTTGGCTTAACTTGTCAAGAAATGTGTTGATGAATTTGTCAAAATCATGCATGATGAGTTTGAGATGAGTATGATGGGAGAACTAAACTTCTTCTTAGGATTACAAATAAAACCATTAGAAGATGGAATATTTTTTAACCAATCTAAGTACATTAAGGAAATGCTTAAGAAATTTGCCATAGAAGACTCAACAACTCCATCATCACCATCCAACGAACATAAAAGGTTTGTTGAAGAGCTCAAAGAAGCTCATGAGCTTAATGCTATTCTTGCCCTACATCTTGCTCAACGCAATTTGGATCCACCTCCATCTAGCTCACCATCATCACCCCATGATCAAGATCAAATAAAGAAACATGTCAACAATTGTCCTTGTTGCATCTTTCTCCAACAACAAACCATTGCATTGAATGAACACTTCACTTGGATTGAGTATCTTCTCCCTAGGGCTTCTCCATCACCCTCACAAACTCAAACAAACACTTCCGCTCCAAACTCACTACCACCAAATACTCCATATCCATCACCATCAAACCATTGAATGCAACCTCCATAATTCTCAATAAATTCACCAAAACCCTTTTGTTCCTCAAGCAAGACCAAGATAACTCAAGATGGCAACTTAGTATCTTCTTAGTGTAGTTTACTAAGAAAAGCATAAATGTATGCTTATGTGATGAACTCAAATAAGTACATTTTTATATCATCATTTATCCTACTTAATTTACCTGTTTTATTATATTATGTATGAGAATTGGTGCATTTACGTTTACTTTAGTGATTCTCAGGTAAACACAGGAAATATGTGAAACTTGGCGATTTTGGACTAAATATGGAGCAAAACAAGCGAGATGTCAAAAGTCTACTGAAATCCAGTAGATGCGCCGTATCTCACTCAACAGATACGCCATTCTGACATGCGTCGCATATGAAACTTTGGTCAAAGAAGAAGATCAAGCTCGTTCTACTCCAGAAATGCCGCATTACACTTCCAACATACGGCGTATCGCTATCAAGATTTCACCAGATACAATCCAAGACTGTTAAACAACATGCGCCGCATACTAAGATCAAGTTACGCCGCATCTGAAGACGGTGTATGAATATTCCAGAATATATTAATCTTGAACCCCATGCGAAGTTAAGTCGATGCGCCGCATCTATTCATTCTATGCGCCGCATCGATCCCTCAGACAGAAACTATAAATACCCCAAGGCTGCATACGAATTAGAGAGACCAAATACAAAAACCTAAAGTCGATTCCAGCCGAGCAGAAGCATAAGACACACCAGGAAAGAAGATACAAGAGCTGTAAGAAGGTCCTGCATGTATTTAATTCATTAAGTAGTTTTGTTCTATTGTATTAGTACGCTTTAATTCATCAGGATTGATGGGCTTGTGTCATGTGACTACGGAAGATCATGCACTCCCCTTAAAATTGCTTTCCCATTAATTAAAGTTTATATGTTGATGTCTTTGGTGACTTTTATTAGTCCATTGATAACCTCTGTGTCTAGCTGAGTCTTGCTTGGGTCGTCATGTCCCTTCCTCACCTACTTTATCTAACATCTTTAGAAAAGTAGGATAGACATAAGTAATCATTAAGGTTTACTCGTTGATAAGATTAGAGCCAACGAGAAAGGGTTAATTATACACATTTCATATAAAACTAGCAATAAAACAAGTGACAAACTACTTAATCATAAGGACAGGTCTTCTTATTGTCTCAAGTATCTATCTGTGTACGTGCTTGCTATTCGCTGAATCGTGTAGATTAGTTTAATTTAGAATTTAGTTACAACCAAAATTGTGCCAGTCTCTCAGGCTGAAACCCCCCTTTATGTTATATTAGCTTGTACAGTTAACTTAGGTTGTAAAACTAACTTAGATATTAAAATACTGATTAGAATAACTAGATAATACGTTCCACTCTTAGTGATCGACACTCTAGTTACCATTATATTCATACTGACCGGGTACACTGCTCGTTAAGTGTGTGTGTTATTGATAAGTCGGCTAAATATAAATTTAAAACTTGAGTAGGCATTAATACTGCTAAATCGCAACGACACACACGCGCATCAAGTTTTTTAGCGCCGCTGCCGGGGAGTGAATTGTTATTATCTATTAATTTGAAAAGTATTTTAATTAGATTCTAACCACTAACTTTGTTGTATATTAGATAGATTGCATTCATTGTATAATTTGCATATTTACTGTTCTTGTGTGTTTATTTTCTGTTTTTGTGTGTTTTTATTTTTGTTTATTGTTATTTTTATTTCTTCTGTATTTTTCTGCATACTGCTGTCGTTGTATTGTGCTGATACAAACGATACGGCGCATCTATTTTCACAGATACGGCGTATTGCGTTTAATTTTTATAAAATACAACGAGTTTAATAAATTCGAATACGACGCATCTTTCCCCAAGATTCGGCGTATTCTGTTTTTAATAAGAAATTTTTCTGAACCCTAACGCCATACGACGCATCTGTTTTAACAGATGCGGCGTATTTACTTTTAAAAATTAAAAACAGTTTTTCGAATTATTAAACATANCGGCGTATTGCGTTTAATTTTTATAAAATACAACGAGTTTAATAAATTCGAATACGACGCATCTTTCCCCAAGATTCGGCGTATTCTGTTTTTAATAAGAAATTTTTCTGAACCCTAACGCCATACGACGCATCTGTTTTAACAGATGCGGCGTATTTACTTTTAAAAATTAAAAACAGTTTTTCGAATTATTAAACATAAAGCGACGCATCGATTTTTATCGATACGGCGCATCTCCTAAAATCAAAAATCTTAAATTTTGAAACGTAACGAAAATACGGCGCATTAGCTTCTGTTAATACGGCGCATTCAATTTTTAATAAATTTAATCGATTTTTGATAAATAAATTTGATACGGCGCATTCTAATTCATAAACGGCGTATCTGTTTTCTGAATAAAAGTCTCATTTAATTTTAACGTAATAAGATACGGCGTATCCAATTATTTGGATACGGCGCATCGACTGCAGATATCAGCAACTTTTATTTTTCGCATCCCGTTTTCATTATTAGTTTCCGAACGGTATGCTTTTTTGAACAGATCCTACTGATAATTTTTGTACTAATTTCAGGAAGCACCTGAAACAACAGTGTTGTCATCAAGAAGCCTTACAAGAAAAAGCAAGAATCGAAGGGCTTAAGGAGCTTCGCGACCCTAAAGACATGACATTCTTGGAATGGGTACACAGAAATTTCAAAGATTATACAAAGCTTGATCGAAGGTTACAATGCAAACTTCAGAAGGAATGGGACAGAATTCAAGGAGAGTATGAATCAGATAGTGAGGAGAGTTTCCATCATATTGAAGATGTTACGGGAAATCTTCCTAAGTCAAATAAAGAAATAGATGAAGAACTTACTGACGAATTTGAAGATTACCTTGTTTGTAACAAGAGTCTAGCTTTGTCAACGAAGAAGTTGAACTATTCAAGAAAAGGAAATGTCAGCTCCTCGGAATACCATATCAGAAACCCCAGACCTTCATGGCTGAGAAATTTGAAGTAATTAAGTACTCCTTTGGACCAATGGAAGAGTATGCTGCTATCAAGACTACCCAGTTTAATGAACTTACTAAAACAGAAGAAAATGTTGCCGAATTTTATAGTAACATCTTTCGGATGAAGGAGGAAGGATGGCACGTGATAAGAACAAAGTAAGGAGCTGAACGTGAGTCTAACTTGAAGACTCTTGAATAAAGAAAGTGCTGACCGGGAGACAACCCGGAATTTTTATTTTCTGTTTCAGTCGAGTCTGTCAGACCTGCAGTAGATGCGGCGCATCTCAATCATAGGATGCGATGCATCACCTGCAATGGTCATATCTTATTTTTCTGCGTTTTTTTTTTTATTTTTTTGAAACTTTCTGTCAGTTTATTTAATGCGCCGCATCCCTGTTTAAAGGATGTGACGCATCTTTTATTCTGATTCGTATTAATTCCAGGCTTGATACGGCGTATCTGCTTCCATAAGATACGGCGCATCGACTGACCTAATGATTTACAATTTTATTTTTAGGTTTTTATTTTTACTAACTACTAATGTATTATGCAAGATTGAACCTTCTTAGCTCAGGTGTGTTAAAGTCATTATGGTAATATAGTTTCCTGCACTTTTTGTGGATACATTATGATTGAAGCTTAAAAGCCTACATCCACAAGAAAGTTGATTTTTGCTCGCAAAAGCACAATGGAGGATCATACCGAGCAAATCTAAGGGAAGTTTTTCTGTTCTAATTCTTTTATTTTCCAAGTTTTCAACCTTAGACACAAACAACGAGGACGTTGTTCAACTTAAGTGGGGGGATGGAGAATTAGAACACTTACTTGTCCTTAACTTTTTCAAAATATGCTTAAAATGCGCTTAATATATCAAAATTTTAAATTTTTTAGCATGTTTTGTTTAAAGTCTAAATTACATAACCGCACACATAACTTTATTCTTTCAAAGATATTAAAACTTTAGCGTGCCGGTGACATGTAAACTTTAGCTTGTATACTAATCGAGACCACCATAATGAGTATTATCGACATAATTGGAGTGACTTGTCTAACTTGGTAAATTTCTAGGATTACACCCAAAAAGCCTTTAATGTTATGTGTTATTAACTAACTACACTGTTTAGTTAACCCCCATATAAACCCTTTGTTTACTCTCAACTTTAGAGTAAGATACCCCTAGAAAAACCCTTAGAGCCATTCCTTTCGTTTCTTACACCTTTGTTATAATGTTTCGTTACACCCTTACACCTTAACCTACCCTGTAGATTAAAATCTGTGGTTAATTGCTTTAGGCAAAGTGTGTTTCCTTATATTACCTGTGTTCGTGTGCATAATTCATTATCTTTGGTTAGGTCGGGAAATTTCACAATGCAATTTGCATGAAAAGTACACACTGTATATTTTTAATTTATTTTTCATGTGTTTACTACTTTCACTATTAGAGTTATTTCTGAAAGTATGAAAAGTATGGAAAAATTATCCGGAAAAATCGTGATAGAAAAAGTTGTGAAATTTTACACATATATGTTGAAAAAAAAACCGAAAAAAAGATAAAAGAAAAAGAATGAAGAAAGTTGGAAGTTTGTTAAACAAATGATGTAAAGTTATGTAAGTGGTTCATATGGCCACTATTTGTTGTACTATATATGTGGATTGCAAGGGAGTTGGCCGTTATGGATGATGATCGCGGGAGCAAAGCAAGCAAGCTTGTAAACCACGGGTATCGTTGTCCCAACGAGCGTTGAAATTGATCTAGTCACTCAAGTCGTGAGTTATGTGAGATGAATGGTTTAAAAGATGTTAATTTGTTTTTAGTTATGCTACAAAAGATTTGCATAAAAGTTAAATGAAATAAAGTTCAACTCGAAAAGAAATAAGTTTAACTAGATTGGAAAACATGAGACGAAGTAAGGCGTAAAAGAAAGAAAAGTTTAAACTAAGAAAGAAAGAAATACAAGAAAATGTTTTTGTAATTTTAGATTTAATTAACAAAAGAAAAGTAAACTAAGTTAAAAGGGTAAAAAGAAAATTCGACAGAGTAACGGTATGAAATAAATAAAAGTGAACTCCACTCGATGAACGATGGAGTGCAAATAAGCCTAGCTTGGCTTTAGAAATAAATAAGACACGACACAAAAAGACTTAGACTCGAAAACTAGAGTTAATAAAATCCAAACTTGCTAACAAATAAACAACTGAAACTCGCTAAGAAAAACAAACTCGCTAGACTTTTAAAAACAACAAACTCGCTAGACACATACTTAAAATCAAACTCGCTAGACACAAAATAAAAACCATACTCGCTAACCTATGCCAAACTCGCTAGCTTTAAAAATCATGAAACTCGCTACCACAAAAATTCAAACTCGCTAGGATACCAAACTCTAGACACCATACTCGCTAGGAATACTAACAAAACTATACTCGCTACACACTCCAAGAAACATACTCGCTAGGCAGTCTTGATACTCGCTAGCATATGAAAAGTAGCTTACTCGCTAGGTTTGAGACCATACTCGCTAGAGAGAAAAAATACACATAACTCCCTATTTTGGGGTTTAAGAGGTACGAGACAATTTTTTACGTAAAATTTTATAAAAACTTAATGAAAACTTATTTAGACTCAATATTTAACCAAACAAACAACCAAAATAAGCTAAAGAAGCTCAACGAATTCAAAATAGGCTAAACATATCTCTAGGGCTTGTAACTAAAAAGCTAGTTTAGACTCAAAATAAAGATTAAAAAGCTAAAGATAACGGCTTTAGAACTTGTAAATAAGCTTTAGGAGGGGTTTTAGTTTTCCTTCGTGTACATTTTGCCCCCTAGACTTTTACATCTCATGAAAACAACACATAAACTCCATTACAAGACTACTAAACGTTTCAAATACTAAATGTAACTTCTTGTAACTTGAGGCTTCGTGTTGACGTGTATTTCAAAGGTCTTCAAAGATGTAAAAACGATCACTTGCTCGAACTTGGAAAGCTTTTTCTTATAAATCTCTTTCAACTTCGATTAAGCGTTTCTTTCATCTTTTTGAGCTTTTAGGAAATAACTTTGTCGTCTTGTGCTTTTCTTAAGTAGATAACATTGTTGACTCGGCTTCTTGACACATTTCCATATCTCGTGCTCGTTTTAGGCTTTTTGGTTGATTTTCATGTTGTTTTTGCAATATCCTTTCCTGCACAGTCACAAACACAAAAATACGATATCTTTGGCGTTTAACGTTAGTTCTTGGTCTTTAAGAGTCTGAAAATAGTGAATAAAAGGTATGTGAATAAGCACATACCACTACTTTACTTTATTTCCTTTTGATGATATTGACATTCGGTGTACTTTGTCAATTTTATTAGTTATTTTATTGTTCAACTCTGAGTGTAACATTCTTCTTATGCCTTTGAATCACGTATGTTTTTTTCGTTATCCATTGTTTTGAAATCTTCCAATTGAAGGGAGTATGACCTTAACTTATCATCTCGGATCATGCCATTCTTAAGCACTTACCTTTGGGAATGTGATTGACTAATGTCATTATTTTCTTGTTACTTCTTCTTATGATTTTTATGAATCATGTCGTTAATTAGGCATCCTTTATTTATAGTAGCACTTAATCTTATTGTGTATTTTGTTTTGTGATGGACATACTTAAGTAGGATGATTNGCACTTACCTTTGGGAATGTGATTGACTAATGTCATTATTTTCTTGTTACTTCTTCTTATGATTTTTATGAATCATGTCGTTAATTAGGCATCCTTTATTTATAGTAGCACTTAATCTTATTGTGTATTTTGTTTTGTGATGGACATACTTAAGTAGGATGATTTATAATCGTCTTATTGAAATGAATTGGGACGCTTCTTCATTTGAATAAGGAAATTATAAACCGCCGAACCATATATTCATAAACCTTCACTTACATGGATTGGGACGCCTCTTTATGTAAGTGACGAGTAATGAATGAGTGGGCTTATGTGTATCCACCTTAGCGTGTGTACGAATCATTTTTTTCGGGCTATGAACTCCTCTCGACTCATAATTGTTATGTGGATTTTTCCGATTTTGTATCGACTGCTGCGAGCTTGATAAGCTAATAGTAATGTACTATTATCCGCTTCCATGAATTGACGACTTGATAAATTACTTGTTTCCTATTGTCTTATCGCCAACACTTTATTCTCTCCTTTCCTTTAAGGACCCGCACGACATTCAATTCATTCCCTCATACCAGTGCTTACACATTAGGTGATTTCTATCACTTGTTCTATCTTCGTTGCTATCTTGTTACTTTGTAAATCCCGAGCACAAAATGCATTAAGCACCTCAATGGGCTTCTATAAAAAATTTATGCATCTTTATGAAAATTTTACAAATATTTCATAAGTGTATAAAATACCAAAATGACCTTCTTAAGTTAAAGAGTCGGTTCTAACCACCCNGTTTAACGTTAGTTCTTGGTCTTTAAGAGTCTGAAAATAGTGAATAAAAGGTATGTGAATAAGCACATACCACTACTTTACTTTATTTCCTTTTGATGATATTGACATTCGGTGTACTTTGTCAATTTTATTAGTTATTTTATTGTTCAACTCTGAGTGTAACATTCTTCTTATGCCTTTGAATCACGTATGTTTTTTTCGTTATCCATTGTTTTGAAATCTTCCAATTGAAGGGAGTATGACCTTAACTTATCATCTCGGATCATGCCATTCTTAAGCACTTACCTTTGGGAATGTGATTGACTAATGTCATTATTTTCTTGTTACTTCTTCTTATGATTTTTATGAATCATGTCGTTAATTAGGCATCCTTTATTTATAGTAGCACTTAATCTTATTGTGTATTTTGTTTTGTGATGGACATACTTAAGTAGGATGATTTATAATCGTCTTATTGAAATGAATTGGGACGCTTCTTCATTTGAATAAGGAAATTATAAACCGCCGAACCATATATTCATAAACCTTCACTTACATGGATTGGGACGCCTCTTTATGTAAGTGACGAGTAATGAATGAGTGGGCTTATGTGTATCCACCTTAGCGTGTGTACGAATCATTTTTTTCGGGCTATGAACTCCTCTCGACTCATAATTGTTATGTGGATTTTTCCGATTTTGTATCGACTGCTGCGAGCTTGATAAGCTAATAGTAATGTACTATTATCCGCTTCCATGAATTGACGACTTGATAAATTACTTGTTTCCTATTGTCTTATCGCCAACACTTTATTCTCTCCTTTCCTTTAAGGACCCGCACGACATTCAATTCATTCCCTCATACCAGTGCTTACACATTAGGTGATTTCTATCACTTGTTCTATCTTCGTTGCTATCTTGTTACTTTGTAAATCCCGAGCACAAAATGCATTAAGCACCTCAATGGGCTTCTATAAAAAATTTATGCATCTTTATGAAAATTTTACAAATATTTCATAAGTGTATAAAATACCAAAATGACCTTCTTAAGTTAAAGAGTCGGTTCTAACCACCCTCTTTTTTTAAAAACCATAACTAATATTTATAATGACACATGCCCTGTCTTTCAAATTACATGTTTTATACATAATATTTTAATCACGTCTTAAGGATATTACTGATTTAAACTTCGTTTCAACTAATGATTCCTAAAGATTTTAAAAAGACCTTCTACAACACAACCATAAACCCGAGTTTCAACATGGTTTTTTTTTTATACATGCATCCATCCAAAAAATCTTTAAAACGGCCAAAAATGATTCTTGAACCTATTTATCTCTATTATGAACACCATTTTTATCAAGAAATAATATTTTAAAATTCTACTTATACGACGAGAATCGAAACGTGTCGTTAGTTATTCTCGACTTCATTCCTTACGAGTATCCTCATCTTTTCACAAGTGACCGTCAGGAGATAAAGCGAGTTTAGCTCCGGGAAGGAGCTCTCTTAAGGGGTACGTGCTGTGACATTTCAAACAATTTCATGTCACTAATTTTAATATTTTTTTATTTAACTATTCTATTTTTAAATAATTAACTTCGTCGGAAGTTATCCGCGTACGTCATGACACGTTCAATTAATTCAACCGCGACTAGACTATGTTCATTCTACACTTCTTATGCATTTTTGTTTCCTTACAATCCAATTTTAAAGGTCACTTTTCACTTTTTCCGTTTTTACGTAAACCTTGCACCTTTTACGTTTTACGCGATTTAAATTTACGTTTTAAGGTTTTAAAAAAGTGAACCAACCTTAGACTATGATAATTTAAATATTTTAGGAATTTTTAAACTATTTCATGTTTACAAATGAGTTTTATACTTGTCGTGTCATTTTTATAGCTTACTTTACTTTTATCAAGAATCGGTGTCACCAAACGTGTTTTCAACTCACGGTTTCATATTAACAACGTTTATACACTTTTCGATAACCCATGACTCAACTAATATAATAAAAGTAGTTATTTTAACAAATTTTAACATTTTTACAAGTTTAGTATTTTTACGTTACCCGCTTTTACGTTTCTCGTCTTTAAAACCTTACGTTTGCCATTACCGGGATCAAACTACACATCAAGGCTTATGTTTATACACAAAATACCAAAAAAACCCACTAAACCCCCCTTCACCCACCTATATACACGTTCAAACCATGAGGACACTTGTCCTTGTGGTATCACAACTTACACAACACTTGTATTCCACTAGGTTCATGCATATTTAAAGTTAAACACTCCATTTCTTGTTTTTATCACCCAATAACACATTTTTTTCTCCCTTCTCTTATTGTGAACGAAATTAAACAGCTCCAACACCTATTTCATTTCATATTTTACCTAATATATTGATCTTGGATTGAAGGTGTTGTAGTTCCTAGCTACTCTTTGGGTTTGTTTCTTCATAATCACCATCAAACACCATCATCATCAACATCAATTTTTATTGGGTTCAAGGGATGAGTTCTTCAAAGACTTTCTAGGGTTTAGGGGCTGTGATTATCAAGTTTTTATAATGGTTTGGTGGTTAAAAATTTGGTTGTCATGGGGTAAAGAAAGGTGCAAGTGTTGTTGGGTTAATGTATGATTAGTGTTCTTGTTCTTGATCCTTCTTGTTCTTCCACTTTTGTAAGGAAACCAATCACTCCATTTTCATTTTCATTCCTGTAATTTTATTATTCCTTGATGTATTTGTATATTATATAAGTTATTTGGCTTGGTTAGGCTTGGTACATAGGCTAGATCACTAGGAAACCATAAAAGGACTAAACATGCAAAATGTTAATCTGAATCAGGGGTAAAAACGGAATAAACTGATTGAATCAGTAAACATTGGACCTACACTAAAAATATGTAGTTGTAGCCCTATGTCTTGTGGTCATTTTGACGGGTATTTCATCGAATAACTCATTACGATGATTAAAATAGAAATATTTTCGTGAAACATGCCAGATTCTGAGTTGCAGATTTAAATGGTAAAAATCTCAGTGATATCTTTATTTTCACTACTTGGCCCAGTTTTATGAAATGTAGGTAACATCTTAACTTAAACATGGCCGCAAACGGGGAATTAATTGGACTTGTAGAACTCTAGTTATCGCAACTTTTGTGGGACTGTTGTAATTTTGAAAGCTGATGGACTGAATATATTGGGTAAATTGATAGTTTTACTGATGTTGTATAATTTTTAGCCTAGTGGGACCCACAAAATTTGTTAGTACAAATTAATACCTTTCCGGGGATATAAGGAACTTAATTTTTCGGCATACGGTTCAAGAGTAACGGATTTTCTAAGATGTGCAAGTTATAAAAATTTTGACAGCTTTGACGTTAAATGTATAAGAAGGATTTAAAAACTCATGTAATTGTAGCTTTAAAACCTTATTTTTGAACACTTGATATATTTAGGAATTATGTACCAAGCATAATTAAGATTATAATTTATATATATAGCTAAATTGCATCAATGTTTATTTTCAAAAACTAAGACACGTGTATATCTATTTAGGTTCATCGTAGGACTTTCGCGGCTCATTCATCACTTACTTGTTCTTTGCTATTCACTTTGCTCACGGTGAGTTCATAGCCTCGCCTTTACTTATCTAAATGTTTTATAAACCTCGCGAGGGGGATACATGCTAGTTTTACAAACTGAATACAAGTATTTTTTTTGGTATGCTGGATCCGATTATATGAATTATAGACATCTTACATTGAGTATTTCTTGCCAATTAAGTCCCCATCATGAACCGTTAATTTCGTTGGAAACGCTAGTATTATGAATATGCATATTGGGCATTGACCAGCCTGGCCGAATGGGTAGCGCCCATCTTTCAACGGTCACATAATATTGAGAAATATGTGGTAAATGGCAAATCTTACCCTACCGGGGCAATTATTAAAACTAGGTTAAGGTTCGGTTTCATGAGCTCAATGCTTTATATCTTATTATTTTCCCGACTTGTATTTGTTACATGTCAACTTAATTATGGGCGGATAACAACGTAGCCCATCTTATTCTAAACTGTATTATCTTGTATTCAACTGATTACTTATCAAACTCTATGAATTCACTCAACTTTATGTTGACTTTTTAGCATGTATTTTCTCAAATATTATTTTGCTAGAAGAGCACTGGGAGCAATCGGAGTCGCGTGGATATCAAATATTGAAGGACTCGTTTTCTACACATTCGATAAGTTTTTATCTTTATAATATACATACTAGTCATGTTTTAACTCTTGTAACTTAAGTTTTAAATAGAAATTGTTGGGACCTTTGTACTCTGATTTATCAAATCGAATGTGACATTTTATTAAACGTCTCTTTTGAAGTCGTTTTATGTAACTTATGTGTATGAACTATGAAGTGACACCCAAATTGGATTTCCGCTGCGTTGTAAATTTTGGGGGTGTCTCAGTAACCTTCGATGAAACTCCTCTACCACCTAAGACATTACCATTAGAAGATGATGATATTATAGAGGAAGAAGCTATCGAGGTTAGTAAAACAAAACCCTTAGGTAATGATATTGAAGTAGAAACTTTAGAAGAAAACGAGGCTGTAAATATTAAGGAATCTAAGTCACACCCACTAGACAACATCATAGGCCACCTAAATTAAAGAACAATTAGATCACAAGCGTAAGACAAAAAATAATTTCTTTTGTTTTGTGTCAACAATAGAACCTAAGAATATAAATGAAGCCTTAAAGGATGAAAGTTGGATTATGGCCATGCAAGAAGAATTAAAATGATGTTTGGGAACTAGTTCCAAATCCTAGGAATGTGACCATAATAGGAATTAAGTGGGTATTTAGTAATAAATTAGATGAGAATGGAATAGTAACTAGGAATAAAGCTAGGTTAGTCGCCCAAGGTTATAATCAACAAGAAGGAATTGATTATGACGAAACCTATGCCCCCGTAGCTAGATTAGAATACATTAGAATCCTTTTAACTTATGCCTGCACCCTAGACTTTAAGCTATACCAAATGGATGTGAAGAGTGCATTCCTTAACGGTTTTGTCAATGAGGAGGTATATGTGGCACAAACCCCAGGATTCATTGACTTCGTAAAACCTGATTATGTTTATAAACTAAAAAAAGCTTTATATGGTCTTAAGCAAGCTCCAAAGGCTTGGTATGATAGACTAAAAGCATTATTGGTTAAATATAATTATTCCATGGGAATGGTAGACAACACTCTCTTCACTAAAAGAAGTGACCCAAATATTATCATTGTTCAAATATATGTCGATGACATTATATTTGGCTTAACTTGTCAAGAAATGTGTTGATGAATTTGCCAAAATCATGCATGATGAGTTTGAGATGAGTATGACGGGAGAACTAAACTTCTTCTTAGGATTACAAATAAAACCATTAGAAGATGGAATATTTTTAAACCAATCTAAGTACATTAAGGAAATGCTTAAGAAATTTGCCCTAGAAGACTCTAAACCTCTTAAGACACCCATGTCTACGGAAATTAAACTCACAAGAGATGAAGAAGGTGAGTCCGTAGATAACACTAAGTATAGAGGAATGATAGGTAGTTTACTATACTTAACGGCAAGTAGACCCGATATCATGTTTAGTGTTTGCCTTTGTGCTCGCTTTCAAGAGGATCCCAAAACTCTCACCTAGAAGCGGTTAAGCGTATCTTCCGATACATTAAAGGCACTATACACTTAGGATTATGGTATCCTAAGGGATCCGGCATAGAAACCATTGTCTATGCGGATTCGGATCATGCGGGAGACTACGTGGATAGAAAGAGCACTAGCGGTATTTACACGTTTATAGGATGTTGTTTAACATCTTGGTTCTCCAAGAAGCAAACCGCTCTTGCTATTTCTACCACCGAAGCCGAATACGTAAGCGCCGGAAAGGCATGTCAACAAGCACTATGGATGAAACAAGCTCTCATAGACTATGGCATTAGGTTAGAAAATATCCCTATTATGTGCAATAACAAAGGAGCTATAGATTTAAGTAAGAATCCTGTTCAACACTCTAGGACTAAACATATAGAAATACGACATCACTTCCTTAGGAACAATGTTCAAAAGGGAAACATAACAATAGAAAAGGTAGCTTCGGAAGATAACATTGCCGACATATTTACTAAGCCCCTTAAGCGTGAATTATTTAACCACTTGCGTTTAGGATTAGGAATGATGGAACAAATTGATTGAATTTTCTTGAAGGATCAAAACTTTATGAAATTTTCAAAATTTTGTACACTTTTTAGTGTCAGATGGGCGGACCCCTAAAAGTTATAAGGGCGGCCCCTTTAAAATTAAGGGGACCGGCCTCACTTTAAGGGGGTCGGCCATCTGATGATTGAAGTTTTCTTTGCTTTCTTTCTCTCCTATCAAATCTGAGTCTAGGATTCTATTTTGCACAAAATCAGGAATTGAGATATTTTGTTTGCATAATTATATTTTCAAGGAAAACCTCAATTCATTTCAAAATCATTCTCATGATTAGGATAACTCATTGTTGAATAATGATAAAAACATTTTTTCTAAAATCATGCATAATAAGTCTCACTCTTATTATCTATAAGTATATAATCCAGTGTATACTTAATGACTTTTAGAAGTGAGCAAAGTTAATCCAAGGAAACTAAAGATTGTTTCTTAGGATAATTTGTTTTTCATAGAAGTCGAAGCAATCTTTACGCCACGTTTGTTTCATATAGGCACATAGGAGAACAAAAACAAGAACTTCATTGTCACATTTGTTCCATCACTACTTTACCACTAATAGGTGCCTTCACTTAAGTTAGTTGCTTTAGGTAATATTAATTGCTTAATTGCTGATTGGCCTAATATGCATGCTTAATTATGTTTATATGATTATTTGCTAGCATGTATGCTTTTCATGAAAACTCCACTATGAAATTACTTGCCTAGTTGCCTAAAGAGTTGGTCTTGCCCAAAACCAAACCCCAAAACAAACATCTTTCTGGAAAAACTTTGCCAAAAACCTGTTTCTGGCAACCTGAGTCCTCAGGCCTGGGTGGCCCCCTTAAATCAAAGAGGCGGCCCCCTTAAAATTAAGGGGACTGGCCATTAATTAAGGGGGCCGGCCATCTGTAGGTCGAGGTTTGCTGTTTGCTTTCTGCTTTTTATCCCATTTCACCCTATTTTGATTCCTCATTTCCCTGAATTCACAAACACATTTTGTCCATCAAATCCTACATATATATTCCTTCCATAAACACATAATCACCACACTATAAATATCCCTCATCATCATAAATCATCATTCACTACATCATGTCCTCTCCCAACTACCCAAAATTCAAGCCTTCAAGGGTTGCTAAGATTTCCGTCAAACCAATATGGAGAAGAAAGCTTGACTCTTGTCAACATATAAATGATGTTGCTCCAAATCAACCAACATCCAAACCTCATCCTCATACAAGCAACTCATCCCAAAAAAACAACCCCAATATCATTGTTAACACTCCACATACTACTCACTCCACAAACACCACATCCACAATGCCATCAATTCATGAAAAATCTCTTTCATCCACAACTCCATCAAGCTTTTATGACTACCCAAACAACACCACTCTCTTGACTCAACAAGACAACCTCACCATAACCCTCACTAACAAAATTCCATAATCATCTCACTCACCCCTACCCAATGATCCTTTTGAGGAACATACTCAATTNAGCCAAATAAGCACAACCTAAACTATAAACAATAACAAGTAACAACAACAAGAATAATAACAACAACAAACAGTAACCACAACAAGACAATTCAACAACAACAAGAACAAGATCAGGAACATACTCAATTCCAAGACAATAACCATCACTCTCAACAAAACATGAATCCCATGCCAAATCATAACTCAACAACTCCATCATCACCATCCAACGAACATAAAAGGTTTGTTGAAGAGCTCAAAGAAGCTCATGAGCTTAATGCTATTCTTGCCCTACATCTTGCTCAACACAATTTGGATCCACCTCCATCTAGCTCACCATCATCACCCCATGATGAAGATCAAATAAAGAAACATGTCAACAATTGTCCTTGTTGCATCTTTCTCCAACAACAAACCATTGCATTGAATGAACACTTCACTTGGATTGAGTATCTTCTCCCTAGGGCTTCTCCATCACCCTCACTAACTCAAACAAACACTTCCGCTCCAAACTCACTACCACCAAATACTCCATATCCATCACCATCAAACCATTGAATGCAAGCTCCATAATTCTCAATAAATTCACCAAAACCCTTTTGTTCCTCAAGCAAGTCCAAGATAACTCAAGATGGCAACTTAGTATCTTCTTAGTGTAGTTTACTAAGAAAAGCATAAATGTATGCTTATGTGATGAACTCAAATAAGTACATTTTTATATCATCATTTATCCTATTTAATTTACCTGTTTTATTAAATTATGTATGAGAATTGGTGCATTTACGTTTACTTTAGTGATTCTCAGGTAAACACAGGAAATATGTGAAACTTGGCGATTTTGGACTAAATATGGAGCAAAACAAGCGAGATGTCAAAAGTCTACTGAAATCCAGTAGATGCGCCGTATCTCACTCAGTAGATGCGCCATTCTGACATGCGTCGCATATGAAACTTTGGTCAAAGAAGAAGATCAAGCTCGTTCTACTCCAGATAGGCCGCATTACACTTCCAACATACGGCGTATCGCTATCAAGATTTCACCAGATACAATCCAAGACTGTTAAACAACATGCGCCGCATACAAAGATCAAGTTACGCTGCATCTGAAGACGGTGTACGAATATTCCAGAATATATTAATCTTGGACCCCACGCGAAGTTAAGTCGATGCGCCGCATCTATTCATTCTATGCGCCGCATCGATCCCTCAGACAGAAACTATAAATACCCCAAGGCTGCATACAAATTAGAGAGACCAAATACCAAAACCTAAAGTCGATTCCAGCCGAGCAGAAGCATAAGACACACCAGGAAAGAAGATACAAGAGCTGTAAGAAGTTCCTGCATGTATTTAATTCATTAAGTAGTTTTGTTCTATTGTATTAGTACGCTTTAATTCATCAGGATTGATGGGCTTGTGTCATGTGACTACGGAAGATCATGCACTCCCCTTAAAATTGCTTTCCTATTAATTAAAGTTTATATGTTGATGTCTTTGGTGACTTTTATTAGTCCATTGATAACCTCTGTGTCTAGCTGAGTCTTGCTTGGGTCGCCATGTCCCTTCCTCACCTACTTTATCTAACATCTTTAGAAAAGTAGGATAGACATAAGTAATCATTAAGGTTTACTCGTTGATAAGATTAGAGCCAACGAGAAAAGGGTTAATTATACACATTTCATATAAAACTAGCAATAAAACAAGTGACAAACTACTTAATCATAAGGACAGGTCTTCTTATTGTCTCAAGTATCTATCTGTCTACGTGCTTGCTATTCGCTGAATCGTGTAGATTAGTTTAATTTAGAATTTAGTTACAACCAAAACTGTGCCAGTCTCTCAGGCTGAAATGTTAGATTAGCTTGTACAGTTAACTTAGGTTGTAAAACTAACTTAGATATTAAAATACTGATTAGAATAACTAGATAATACGTTCCACTCTTAGTGATCGACACTCTAATTACCATTATATTCATACTGACCGGGTACACTGCTCGTTAAGTGTGTGTGTTATTGATAAGTCGGCTAAATATAAATTTAAAACTTGAGTAGGCATTAATACTGCTAAACCGCAACGATACACACGCGCATCAAGTTTTTTAGCGCCGCTGCCGGGGAGTGAATTGTTATTATCTATTAATTTGAAAAGTATTTTAATTAGATTCTAACCACTAACTTTGTTGTATATTAGATAGATTGCATTCATTGTATAATTTGCATATTTATTGTTTTTGTGTGTTTATTTTTTGTTTTTGTGTGTTTTTATTTTTGTTTATTTTTATTTTTATTTCTTCTGTATTTTTCTGCATACTGCTGTCGTTGTATTGTGCTGATACAAACGATACGGCGCATCTGTTTTCACAGATACAGCGTATTGCGTTTAATTTTTATAAAATACAACGAGTTTAATAAATTCGAATACGACGCATTGGTGTAGGAATATAGCATATAAGACCTTTTTGACCGGGAAATAGTCAAAGAAAGACAAACCGGGAGTATTAGATGTCCCCGGGTCGTGTCCGTGTGAGGTGTGAAATGCGAAGTCGAAAACCGTTTTGTGATCGAGTGATTTGAATGAGATTAAAAGAGAGATTTGGATTTCTAAATTAATTATAATAACTCAAAATAGCGCAAGTAAACAAATAACGGAAACACATAAATCAAAAATTAACTAAAACGTAATCTAAATAAAAAAAACGTAACGTACAAAATTTAAAAACGTAATTAAAAAGGGAAGTTACTAAGTTTAAACTAGAAATTTAAATTTGAAAATTAAAATCTATTTAAAAAGATGAAAATTTGCTAAATGTAACTTGAAATTTTGAAAAACGTAACTAAAAAACGAAAACGGGCCGTTACCGGGCTCGGTAACGGCTTTAAAAGTAAAGCTAAAGCAGATGAACTAAAGTGAGAATGAGCAAGGACTGATTTAAGGGACTATATATAAATAAAAACAGTAATAAGTACAACAAAAAGGGGATGCATAAGCAGTTTTAGGAGAAACCTACTCTAAGACTAAATGGAAATCCTAAAAGCTTTAAAAAGGTACTAAAAGCTCTCCTAAATGGGAAAATTCAGCTAAGGCTATTAGGGGAGGACTTAAATAAGCAAAAGGGAATCTGAAATAAGCAATTATAACTAGCTAAAAGACATTAATGAGCTAAATCTCACCTAGGGGGCTGCAATAAGTGGGAAATTTACTAAAAAAGCTACTTTGGTGGCCTAAAAGCAGTGATAAAACAAATTCAGAAAAATAAAACAAAAATACTATCTAATAAATAAGCTAGCAAAGATTAATCATACCAAATTTCAGAGCAAATGGCCTAATATTGAAGAAACTAAAAATCAAAAACTTCCGGCTGTTGGGACCTTTTTTTGACAGCAAAACGGTGAAAAAATGGGTGACCAAATGGGTCAAAATGGGAATTTTGACCCACAAAAGTCTAAGACCAGATACTACACCACTATATTAACCTATTAGAGACTAAATTGAAGCAAGGTAAACAACTAAAAAGCCTAAAACAAGAATCTAAGCTAGCTACTTTATAAAAAACAGTTTCGACAAAAATTTTGTGGAAAACAAGCTCAAATACTTAAACACTACTTGAAAATGATTACACTTACTTTAAAACTACTAATGTGATTAAAATAAAGCTGATTGAAGTTTGAAAATGGGTAAAAAACGTTTTATGCTCAAAAAAATGGTTATGCCAAACACTCCCTAATGCACTAACTGTTGGAAATTTTCAAAGGAAATTGCAAATTTAAAGCTATGACTTGAAGGTTACATGTAAGATAAACTGTATAATGACTAAAAAATAAATATAAACCATTCATGAGCTGAAGAAATAAGCTAAAGCTTGAAATAAGAAAGACTTGGAAATTTTATAAACTTGAAAGTAAAGGTTACAAAACTTGAATGAAAAGCTAAAGTAATAAGCTAAAACAAGCTAAAATTACACTAAAGCTAAATTAAAACTACTCCTACGACTACCCTACTCCTAATCCTAATACCTACTAACTGTTGGCTACATATCTCTATATATACTCAAAAAGAAAAATGGGAGGGTCTTCTCTTTTTGCTTTGTCTTCTTGTGTTGTGTTTGTGGCGTGAGAGGAATTGAGAGCTGGATCAAATGTGCTTCTTAAACTCCAATCTCAGCCCTTCATCTATGCTTGGAGCCAAAGTCTTGAATTCACAGCCTTTGATTGGAATTTGGGGTCTAATATGGTCCCTTGGATTGCCAGCGTGGAGGAAAGGAGGGGGGAGGGGACCAGAAATGAGCTGGAGGGATACATGTGATTAATCCTTGGACTGTGGTGAGGGTGAGAGTGACAGGGAGATGGGATTTGGCGGGTTTCCGGGTTTGACTGGTGGGAGGGTCAAAGAAGGGTAAAAACGGGTAGTGTTGTAAGTGTTACGGGGTGTGGGTTGGGTTATCAGTAGTGGGTTTTGGGTTTGGGAGTGTGAGTGGGCTGATGGGGTTTGGTTATTTTGGGTTTAGGGTGGTTAGGATTAGTATTAATAGGTTTAGTAAATATTAGTGTAAGTATTACGGTAGTTAGTAAAAGAAAATGTTTTTAGTTTTTTGTAAAAATGTTAAGTAAAAACTGATGTTGTAAAACATTTTTGTAGTTTTCTTTTTTTTTTTACTAATAATAATAATAATAATAATAATAATAATAATAATAATAATAAATAAATATTTTTTATAATAATAATATTTACATAAATGAGAATACTAATGATATTAACAATACTAATAATAATAACAATAATAATAATAATAATAAGGTAAAATACTTAAAAAGGTTTTGTCAAAAATGTTTTAGTGATTTATTTTGAATATGGATTTTGATTTTGAAAAAGATTTTGCATTTAAGTTTAGAGGTAAAAGTGTAAATTGGAAATTTTGGTGTCGGGTGAGGGTATTTTGGTTAAGGTTACGGGTAAAAGGTAATTAAGGTTGTGGTTTGGGTTTTCCATACTTCCCCCCATGTCACACTTCCGGGATTGACTTGATCTTTGACTTTTTGTCCTTTTCATCGTTTTTCTTAAAAAATGTGTCGAGTCGATCCGGTAATGCTCCATTTAGCTCCGATTCCCATCCAAGCTCTATTTTGCTCACTTTTGCCTTGTTTTCAATCCATTTGTACCTAAAATACACAAAAACACTTTCCAAGGATATTTGAAATATTACATGGTCTTTTCGGGTGTTTTTGGTCGTTTTTGTGGGCTAAACGAGGTAAAAGATATGTGTAAATAGGCACATATCACGCATCTTTCCCCAAGATTTGGCGTATTCTGTTTTTATAAGAAATTTTTCTATACCCTAACACCATACGACGCATCTGTTTTAACAGATGCGGCGTATTTACTTTTAAAAATTAAAAACAGTTTTTCGAATTATTAAACATAAAGCGACGCATCGATTTTTATCGATACGGGGCATCTCCTAAAATCAAAAATCTTAAATTTTGAAACGTAACGAAAATACGGCGCATTAGCTTCTGTTAATACGGCGCATTCAATTTTTAATAAATTTAATCGATTTTTGATAAATAAATTTGATACGGCGCATTCTAATTCATAAGCGGCGTATCTGTTTTCTGAATAAAAGTCTGATTTAATTTTAACGTATTAAGATACGGCGTATCCAATTATTTGGATACGGCGCATCGACTGCAGATATCAACAACTTTTATTTTTCGCATTCCGTTTTCATTATTAGTTTCCGAACGGTATGCTTTCTTGAACAGATCCTACTGATAGTTTTTGTACTAATTTCAGGAAGCACCTGAAACAACAGTGCTGTCAACAAGAAGCCTTATAAGAAAAAGCAAGAATCGAAGGGCTTAAGGAGCTTCGCGACCCTAAAGACATGACATTCTTGGAATGGGTACACAGAAATTTCAAAGATTATACAGAGCTTGATCGAAGGTTACAATGGAAACTTCAGAAGGAATGGGACAGAATTCAAGGAGAGTATGAATCAGATAGTGAGGAGAGTTTCCATCATATTGAAGATGTTATGGGAAATCTTCCTAAGTCAAATAATGTAACACCCCCAACTCAAATATGGCAGCTATCGTGCTAGGGGTATTACGAAAATAGAAACCAGGCACATTTATAGTAAACGACCACAACTCGGGACGTTCAAAATGTGACCAAAACATATCATTCGATTTACAAACCGTTTAGAGTACAAGTACTCTTTAGTCAAAGTTGCAGCGGAAAAGTAAATAGAGTTTGCAGCGGAAAAGTAAATAGAGTTTGCAGCGGAAAAATAAACAAAGTATAGCAGCGGAAATGTAAAAGACACAAAAGGTTTTACGAATGACATGCAAAATAGGGTAGTAAACGCTACTTATATTAGTAAGCTATGTAAGTCGCGACTTAACTTTTCACTCCCACAATAATTATTAGGTTAGGTGTGTGTGTGCTTGTTTTCAAAATTTTGACCGGAAAAATCGACACTTATTAGGGTTGTTATTTATCTAAGTTAATATTAATTCACCGGAAACCACAAAATCTAAGGATCGAAAGGGCCTTTTCCATGTAGCGGCTTTCTTCTCGGCACATCCCAAACCAGACAGTTTTAGGTGACCGGGCTTTTGACACCTCTCAGAGAATAGTACCGGAATCAGCGGGAATTCGATTCCAAAGATTTACGAAGCTAACGCTAAAGTAATATTAAGCTTAAATAGACAACAACCGACGATGATTTAGAAATTAGAGATTCAAAGATGAGATCACTCCATGTGGCGACTTTCTTCTCAGCTTGTCCTTAGTAAACTTAGGAGGCTAGGTTTTCACCCTCGAGAATAGTATCGGAGCTCACGGGGTCTTTGAAGTCAAAAATTTCCAAATCAAAGTCCAACTTTTAGACACTTTTGACGAATACTAGTTCAACTTCCTATTTAAATTTAAGAACAAGCAAGTTTCGCACATTTATTCATAAGCAACATAAGCAACATAAACATTTATTCATTCACGCAACATTTTTTTTTTCATTCATCATTTTTCTTTTCTTTTTCTTTCTTTTTTTTTTCTTTCTTTGCTAACGGGGCTTCACGGGGAAATTCCAAGACCTTACATCTTGAGGAAATAAGGATCCAAGGACCGATCTCGAACCGCAGCTTATTTTATACTTAAAACTTTAACTTTCGCAACTTTCAAGCAACTTCTCACTTTCATTTTGCATTCTTATTCAGATTTAAGAAAGTATGCTTGTTCCAAAATTTAAATAAAAATTTGAACTAGTACTCTATATCAAAATTGTATAAAAATTTATTTTGCTTAACAAAACGTTTTTTAACGTTCAAAGGTTTGAAAAGAAGCACGTTATTAACTCAAATTAGGAGCTCCTGGGAGGAAAAGCCATAGATTACTTATATAAGCTCTAAAGAAAACCAACTATTCCACGCTTAGCATTTTCATTTGCACAATTCGTAAAAACTTAGCCTAAACGTTAAGGGTAGCAGCTAGATCAACACTCTAGTAGAGTCGGGATTCCCCTTGTTCTAGCCTGATCAAGTCTAAACTTTCACTAATACGGAAATATTAATGTAGAGCAAATTATTATTTATTGTGCAAAGCACTTCTTTCTCATGCAATTTTTAACTAAAATACGGTAAAAATTTTAAAATTTTGGTCAAAAACGGGGGTACTAGGGACTAGTAGGTACAACACGTGAAAATATTTTGAAAAATTTGGTCAAATTGGCAAGAATTCCCCCCCCCCCCACACTTAGAATTGAATATTGCCCTCAATATTCAACGCACCGGCACTTAGCCAAAACAATTGAACGGAAAAAGGTAATACTACCATCCAAGTGTGAAAACGAATTCTCGTTTCACACGAAGGATTAATAAGATATCACTGGATAAACATTAAAAACAAAGATCGGATATTGGGCGGTTGGATTGAAAACAAGCGCGTCAATCATCACGATCTACGGGAATCCTGAAAACAAGGGCAAATAACACACAAAGAAGGCAAACAAATAGAGGAAACTCCCCCACACTTAGTTGTTAGAATTAAGAAAGAAAATAAAAGATAAGCATGGGTTGCCACCCACGAAGCGCTTTGTTTTTGTTAACCGAGTCACGTAGCTTGACTCGTCCCCGAATTCATTCGTCCTTGGGGAAGCAAGATGTGGAAAACAAAATCTCCATCGGACTTTCATTCAAGATGTTTGGATAAACATTGAAGTGCTTGAAAGTTCCACTCCGATGATATATACCCGGCTCAAAAGAANTGTTTTTGTTAACCGAGTCACGTAGCTTGACTCGTCCCCGAATTCATTCGTCCTTGGGGAAGCAAGATGTGGAAAACAAAATCTCCATCGGACTTTCATTCAAGATGTTTGGATAAACATTGAAGTGCTTGAAAGTTCCACTCCGATGATATATACCCGGCTCAAAAGAAGAAATTGAGATGCCGGGGTCAAAGATGATATCCTCACTCCCGACGGAGTGAAGAAGAAGAGAAATCACTTCAAATGAGAAGTATGGAAGAAAGATCTTGATAACAATTAGGATAAGATCTTCATCTTCAAAAGCAAATTTATCATTTCCCTTAATGTGAATATTATCATTAAAGCTCTTATGTTCTAAAAACACCTCGGGAGGGAGGGTCGGGGTTGTTTCATCAATAAGCAAACTCTTATGATAGAGTAAGTCTCCCCCGGGTCATTAGAAAGATCATACTCCGGCGGAGATATGATGTGAGCGAGCTCATCGGCGAACTCCTCGACAAGAGAATCATTCTTATGAAGTACGTCTTTGGGCTCGGGATACGGAGGTGGGATGATGTGTGCTATTTTACACATACTTTTGACCTTAGTTTAAGTGTGTATAGACCAAAAACTAACGTGAAACGCCAAAGATATCTTGTTTTTGTGTTTGTGATCGTGCAGGAAAGGATATTGCATAAATTGCACAAAAGTCAACCAAAAAGCCTAAAACGAGCACGAGATGTGGAAAAGTGTCTAAAAGCCGAGTCAATGATGAAATCTACTCAAGGAAAGCCCGTGATGATGAATTTATTTCTTGAAGGCTCGAGAATACGAAAGAGATGCTTAATCAAAGTTCAAAGCTATTTATTACGATAAGCTTCATGAATTCGAGCAAGTTATCACTTTTACATCTTTGAAGACTTT